>PVHX01005646.1:0-109768 GCA_004024805.1 Geosciurus inauris | reverse complement strand
AATAATTCTCAAGTTTGGTCTTTTAATGTTGTCCCAAAGCTCTTGGATGTTCTGTTCATGGCTTCTTACCATCTTCACTGTGTGGTCCACTCTATTCTCCAGGTTAAATATTTTGTCTTCAGTATCTGAGGTTCTGTCTTCCAAGTGGTCTAATCTGCTGGTGATGCTTTCTATTGAGTTTTTGATTTGGTTTATTGTTCCTTTCATTTCAAGGATTTTTGTTTGGTTCCTTTTCAGAATCTCTATGTCCTTATTGAAGTGATTTTTTACTTCCAGTATTTGCCTGTGTATCTCTTTATTGAAGTGGTCTTTTACTTCCTGTATTTGCCTACGAATCCCTTTATCCAAGTGATCTATTGCTGACTGGGTTTGCTCTCTTATATCATTCTTTAAGTCACCGACCATTTTAATTATGTATGTCCTGAATTCCTGTTCTGTCATTCCTCCTGCTGTACAGCCCATGGATTCTGGGAGTGTAGTATCTTGGTTTGTTTGAGTCACTTTCTTCCCTTGTTTTCTCAATATGTTTGTGTGTCTTTCCTTCTAGCTCTGCTGATCCAAGGTGTTACAGTTTTAACTCCTATAGGGTTATAGTTTCCCAGCAGGGTTTTGTTACTTCTCCTCCAGTAGGTGGCGTTGTCCGTTGTTTGCTGGACTTTCCCGGCTGGTATCCTTGGTACTGGTCCCAGGCCAAGGTGAAACTCTGGGCCGCTGGTGGAGTCGCTGTTCCACCGTGGCCAAGGTTTGCTCCCAGGTATTCACCTGCGCCCCCTGGTGTGTAGGAAGTTCCGCTGTGTTAGAAGGTGGTCCACAAAGAACAATAGCTAGGGTTCCGCTCAGGAGACATTCAGTCCATAGAAGCAACTGCTAGCAGTCTCTCGCGGTTGGGTGGGCACTGGGGCCAGGCACCCTGTGTGGAAGCAGGCCCGGCATGCCCGGGGTAAACTCCGGGCTGAAGTCCTGGGCCGGATCCCCCACCACAACTGCACTCCACCAGTCGGCGCCAAAGTCACTCCTCCTGGCTACCGCTGCCTCCCGGTGGCCCTGTGCTCACACACGGGAGCGAGACTCTTGCGTGGGGCGACAAGGCACAGAGAGCTGCCAAAAAACTGGTTGGGAAGATGGCACCTCGCTACTTCCAGTCTCAGTCTCTGATAGCCGTAGCCCTGGGCCAAGGCCCGGGCTGCAACCGCCTGTCTCCGGCCGGCGCCGAAGCCACGCCTCTGGGCTACCGCTGCCTCCCGGTGATCCTGTACTCACACATACACGAGCGAAATTCCTGCGTGGGATGTTGAGCCGCAGAATGATACCAGGAAGCTGGCTGGAAAACGGCGCCTCCACCACTTCCAGCCCTGGTCCTTGAGAGCCTAGCGCAGAGTGGACTGTCTAGGCCGCCATCTTGGAACCGCCCCTCTTCATTGTTTTTCTTTTTGGTGTCTCTCATTAGTGCAATTTTGTATGGGTACAATCACATGTATTTCAGTGTATGGTTTGGCTTACCAGAGTAGCCACCAGTAAGAGACTGAGGAGGAAAGATAAAGAACTTATATACTTATTTCCAAAAGAAGCAAAGAAAATGAGAGCAGAATCCCAAGAGCTGGAATGGTGGTGGAAACAACCCAGGTAAAAAGGCTGGGTCTGTGGGAGCTGATGCAAAGAAGGTAATGAAGAACCAGGGGAGCCAGTAGAGACCTGTGGAAAGATATAAGAGCTGCGCTACACAAAGGCCCTCTCAGGTCCACAAACCCAGGTCACAAAGGCATTTTCCAAGATTCCACCTTGGGCTTCTGATTTTTCTCTCCACAGTTTCTCCTTCATTAAATATATCTCTTTTGATTTTTCACTTATTTATTTTAATGCTGATGGTTCTTAAATCCATATCCATAAACATAGTTTCTCTGAGTTCTAATCTAGTGTCTTGAATACCTGCTGAGCAGTTCTTTGAACATCATTTTCATTATGTTTTTCAGTTCCCAGCTGAGAATCTGAACTGTACTCAGGGCTATCCCTGTATGTCTGGAGAGCTGACGGGTCAGGCTCACTAGGGTAACTGTGAATGAGAAAATAAAATATCTTTTAGTTTCTTCTAGAGATATAAATAGTGGAGAGTCAAATTCCACCCCCTGGATATTAAAGAAAGACCAACCTCTATGGTCCTCGTGGTGAGTCACAGTAATTCATGTGAAGATGGGCCAACTGTGAGAGGAGATATCTTGCCTAAACCTTGAGCAGGAGAGGAAAAGAAGGGAACTTGGAGAAGCTTTTCTGAACAAAGAAAGGAAGGTTTGTTTCTTTAATTCAGTGGCATGTGTTTGTATGTGTACATGCCTGTGTTTTCTTTCTCTTTTCTTTTGTAGTGCAGTGTACATAGTAGTGGGTTTCATTTTGCCATATTCATAAATGCATCTAACATATGTGCTTAACTACATTTGCATTGTTTCAGCTCTCTTTCACTTACAAACTGTTGTCTTTTGGAGAAATATGAACTATTTTTAGATTGACATTACTTAAGACATATTGAAATCTCCCTTCATTTCCCTAGCTCTGTCTTTCTCACTTGGATCTACTGATGTCCTTTAATTCTAAGAAAGTTCTATTTATAATATTATTTTCACTTCCCGCTGAGATGAACTTGGAATTACACTGAATTTCCAAAACTAAAATCTAGACCTCCAATCCTGATTTCCATTGCAGTCAACTGGTCCTAGAATCCATGGTCCACATGAATGCCCTAGGAGCCAAACTGAGTAGGTTCTACTAGAATGATGTTTCAACAAGACCATCAGGGGACTCTGGGGTCAAAGTCACTTGTCAGAGTCTTGGATTTACCAGGAATAGGCCTATCTCAGTGTTTCTGCCATGCTCAGTCATCAACAGGCAACAGCCATTGGATGTGTGACCTTATCACAAACACACAAATGGATTTCATTGAGACAGCTGCAACTGTTGACTATGATCAATTCCACTCCTGTATTTGGTCTTTGAGCTGTATTCTCATGACTACCAGTTCTCTCTCTCTTTTTCCCAGACCAATCAAATCTTATGCCATATTTTTCTTAAATAAAATTTATTAGAATAGAACCTATGACAAAAATGCTATTCCATTAAAAATATCCTTCCAGAGTATAATTTTAGTGCAATCATTCAAACCACTAGCAAATCATAGTAGAGTTTAATCATTTCTTTTTCTTTTCCATGAACATATCATCAAATAGTATATTCAATGATTTTTCTAAATTGAGATCTGTATCTAGAAATCATCTTATTCAAAAAAGGGCTATGTCTGTCAACAATGAGACAAAAAAAGATGTGTATTATTTATGTTTAGTAAATACATGTTAATTTCTACTGATCATTTGTTTCCAATTATTCATAAACCACTCTGAAATTTCTAAAATATCTCTTTTCGTGGAACTCAGTAATTAATTAAACTTACCAGTATATTATAGAATAATTTGACTTTTAATATGAAAAGAAATTATGGTAACATTTTTCCTTCTTTAGTATATTGGTATTTCTCTTATTATTCACAATTCCTCAAAAAATATCTCAATGGCACAGAAATTTTGTTTGAAAATTCTTCTTATAACCTGGGGTACAATTCATCTGGGACAAAAAATATAAAGCCTTTTAGGGAAAGAATTGTTTTCTTTACGATCTCACATTTCTTGGACTTCAATTTCTTCTTATCAATGTTATTTTTCCTATCTTTGACAGAGAAGATGAAAATAAAATAATAGTTGAATGGTATGAATTTTTCTTTGCTATGTGTTTTGAAAATGTTACTTTGAAGTAACTTGTTTATCTTCTGTAAATACAACTGCAAAATCCTACTTACCTTTAGCATTTTTGGCAAGTCTCACAGCATTCTGATTATTGGCCATTTAAAAACCATTCTTATGCTTTTCATCCACTGCTAAGTACTTCTTGTTGGTTATATCCCCTTTTCTCCTATTTTGTGCTTCTGCTTCTGCTTCTGCTTCTTCTTCTTCTTCTTCCTCTTCCTCTTCCTCTTCCTCTTCAGTACCAGGATTGAACCCAGCATTGCCTAGCCACTGAACAATATTCCCAGCCCTTTTTATTTTTTTATTTTCAGACAAGTTCTCACCAAGTTGTTTAGGGCCTTGCTAAGTTGCTGAGGCTGGCTTTGAATGTGCAATCCTCCTGCCTCAGCCTTCCTAGCTCCTGGGATTACCAGTGTGTGCCACTGTGCCTGACTGCATGTTCTTCTTTATAGATGAATTCAACTATCTTTATCCCTTTCATGGCCCAATAATGATTGTAGCTATGAAATATGAGTTATCGTCATCTCAATTCTCCTTGGTTCCTATGTAACAATAAACAGGAAGGGAAACATAAAGTGGGGGAAGAGAAAGAGATCTTTGCATCAAAATTAATAATTTCAATATAAAATGTTTATTACTGAACATCTTTCTTCATCCTTAGTTTGCTTCATGTAGAAAGAAGAAAAATCATATCCTCTACAAAAATAACCACAGATATCTTTTGTTATTTTGAAAATTAAAAATACAAATTTGGGGATGTTTTTTCATATTTTATATAAATTTTCTAATTATGGCAATTTTGGTTATAGTTATGCAATAAATATAGATTTTTGTCCATTATCCAATGAAATGGAATTAGCACATTCTAAAAGATATAGAAACATTATATATATGATAGTAATGAAATGGACAAACTACATAGAATTCCATGTTGCCCAGTAGTGACAGGAGACTAATAAAAATGAAGAAATACTGAATAAGATTTAGGCATATCAACTGTTATTTCCACTATTTAGGTAAACAGTTAGGCCTCAGAAAATTTAGAGTTTGATATTTCCATGAGGGTAGGGCAGCTTTCAAACTACTGTTGAAATTTGTTTCCTGGAACTCAGTGGTCCGTCTTTGGAGTGTTCAATTTTAAGTCATTTACACATTTGTTCCTGTTTTGTCTTCCCCCAATTCCCATGGATTTAGTCTGCTTATTCATGTTTCTCTAGGTATCATAAGATTTGTTGATTCCAGCATCCTTCTTCCCCATTGGAAGGTACAAAGTCCTCGATTTGGTGTACTGAGTAGCCCATTGGCTAAGACACACAGACATCCACATATTTTTCTGAACTTGGAGGACCAGATGAGCTCATGTATTGGTAAGAATATTAAGATGTTTAAAGCATTTTATACACATGAGCTAGTCTATTGGATTAGAGAGAGAGTGTAGGCTCTATCTGAAACAAGTTGCTAGCATAAGAAATGCTGAAGAGGATTTTTAAACTAAAAATAAGTGAAAAGCCAATGTGTCCAGGAGGAGTGAAACTTGCATTAGCTCAGGTAGCCAAGAAGTAAGTTATGAGAATGGGAAAAGTAAAGGGGGAGATGATTAAATAATCTTTCTACCCATTAGAGCAGTTGATAGGTATAAAAGAGATTAATTCTTTGTTTTTTAAAAATCTTTCAGCTGTTGTGCTTCCTCCCTTCTTTTACCTTCCTTCATTACTCTTTGTAAACAATGGTAAGTTGCTTAACACAGAGAAAACACCAACAAATGCCCATTCAGAATCAAAAAGAAAGGACAAAATACCTGTATTTATCTTATGATTAAAATAAAAATCTCCAGAGATTCAAAAGTTGTACATGAAATGGCCACACTCATGAAAAATAAGCTGTCATTAATTTCGTTTTTAATAGAATAGTAGTTGTTCAGTAATGTCCCATTATGAATGGCATTGTGACATTGCACTATTTGTTTCAGAATTTAATCTATTACATATTAATTGTGGAATTAAGTCACCATTATTTAATACCTATGAAACCCACCTAGCATAATACATACAGTTATTTATAGGATCATAAAATGACTTTTATCTGTAGTTTCACTAGATTTAGTATGAGACAATATATTTCTTTGCATTATGGACAAAAAAAAAATTAAGTCCCAAATACATTAACTCTACTTACATTAAAAAAATCTCATTAATATACTCTTGAACTTGTGTTATATGAAAGCTAAAATTCAGCATTAAAGAAAATGCTCCGTTCTAAGTTTTATCCTTGTGAAGTTCATTAAATTTTCTTCGTGCATCTGTTATAAGTCCTCAACATTAGGCAGAAATTAGTATAAAGAGTTTTAAATCATATTCATCCTCTCAAAATGGTTTAAAATATGCTTATGTACAGTTACTAAGTATCATCAAGAATTTTATTATAATAAGTAATTTGAAAAGTATCCATTATAAATCATCTGAAAACATTCTTGCTGAAAACAGAACTTATCATGAACTTGGAAATGTACTTTTGCTTTTTCTATTCTTAGTCCTATATTTTGATTTAGGTTTTTAGTCAGAGCTATTTCAATAGATCAAACTTTACTCCAGCCCTGCCCAAGGTCATGAAGCTTAACAGAGGGCAGCATTTTGTACTCAGCAAGTTTTACAAGGTAGAACAAAAACATATTTGTAGATTAATGATGTAGTATTCCTTATGATTAAATTTTCAGATGAAAAGCTGCAGATCAAGTAGTGGAAATAACACAGGGGCTGGAGTTAGAACTGAATATGAGCTCATGTATGGTTTGAATGACTTTCAGAAGTCATGTGCTCTCTGTAGGGGTGTTTTTTGCAGAATAAGGGTGTGAAAATCCAACTTATAGTGTCATTGAGGAGAAGCTTCACAAAAGCTCGTAATTGGGTTTCAGTTTCCTACTGGCTAGTCAATAAATATTTGTTTATTATTTTGATAAGAAACAGGATTTTGTAGTCTAGTAAGATACAGTCAAAGCATTCATCATCACATAACTGGAATATTTGGCTATGTAGACACAGTAAGAGGTCTAATTTGCTCATTAAATAATAATATTAGTTTAGTTTTGAAAGGATTTCTAAATTTATTTGACAGAAGAATTCTCATTTTATTGTTTCACTTGGTGAGAAAAAAACTGGATGGCTACTTTATATATAAACACTCAAGTTTAGTACATGAAGAAAAATCCACAGGTTATAGAACCTTTTAAATTTTAAATGCTTCTGCTTCACCTGAAGGGAAAAATTAACCAGGATTTTTTTTTCTTTCTAGCAAATCTGAAGCAATTCAGCAACTCTATGACTGTAAACATTTGCCTTTAAGGTTTCTTGGGAAATTGATAGAAATCATATGGAAAAAATATAGCTTGGAAGTGACCTTAAGTTTTGTTTCCTAGCTGCTGGAAGACGAGTGTATTTGACAAGCAATGTGTGCAAGTTCCAGGAGATCCGGGTGTGGGTGTGAGCCAAGATATTGTTGCTTGCTGCATGATGAGGTGACTTATTGGCAGAGTGGGGTGGGCACCTCTGATGGAAGCTGTGAGATCTGGGCCTGAGGCTCTGTGCTATAATGGTAGACACAAGCAAGAAGATGAATGGGAAACCAGGCTTAACAGAGTGTTGGAGGGTTGAAGAGGGAACTCAAAGCCCGTGTTCATCTGGATTGACCTTCAGTTTGATAGTAGGTAAATTGTCCTGCATGGTTATTTTCCTGAAGTGCTTCCCAGTCACATGGAATATGATTTTTGTTGTTGTTGATTTAAATCAACTCTTCAACATGAAATGTTAACAAAAACATCTAGCCTAGGGTTTAAAAATGTATCCAACACAGAAAGTCTTGAAAATATTTAATGCTTCAAATAATTTTCCCTAGCCTCTGAAATATCTTGCACTAAAAATGTCTTTCTCCTGAAGTATTTTCTAAAATATTGGTTTCTACTTTTACTTTTTGCTCCCAGGACAACAATTCCCCTGAACCAAAACAGCTCCTTTATTTTATTTTTCCCTTTTTTATTTTTTTCTGGTTCTGAAATAGCCCATCCTGAAGACATAAACAACTTGCCTTGATGGCTAGCCAAGACTCTGTCCTACCACAGTCTCCTCCCACTCTTCACATCTCACCCCAAGGAACAGTGAACATGAATCCTCACCCACCAATGCAGCCCCGGAACTGAGAAGAGACTTGCTGCAGCTAAACAGTAGGTAGAAATAAAAACAATGCCTCAATTCAACAACATTAAATGTGCTGGGAAGACAGTCTCCAAGAGAAAGGATAAATAACCTACATAATGAAGAATTAGTTAGCAGTGTTATGTAAATATTGTAGCAGCATCAATGAGGAGGTAAGCAGAAGTATTTTAAGACACTATATTATACAATACACTGTGCACTGTTTCCTGGTGATAAGGTTTTTAAAGCATCTTTATAAGCTCTTCTTCTCTGTTGTGACAGGATTATTTTTACACCTTTGGAAAGCAAGTGAAAAAGGAAGCCAGGAAAAAAAATCCTGCCTAACAAAGCAGCCATGCTCAGATAGCTTAAACTATAAGAAAGAACTGATTCAAGATATAAAAATAGATGTAAGATATAAGATTAAACATAAGTATAAATGATATCTTCATCTTTATTGCAATGCTGTATGTTCCTGTCGGTTCAGTGAAATGCTAAAATGGCAAAGGATGAATTTGGGGGTTATTATTCCACTGAATTTTAAAAAGGCACTGAAGCAAGTATTTCACATAATAATATCCAGAAACAATAACACATATAAAGGATAGAGTTGAGTGACTGGATAATGTAGTGTGTGAATTTCCTAAAAGAAAACCATACAAGTTTAAGGAAATATTTTAACTACAGCATCAATAAATTGAATCCCCCCCGCCATCTGCTACGTTTTGGAGAAAATATAGATAATAAATTTTCTGTTCCTCACTAACCTCCTGAAAAATCCAAATTTTAGAATGACAAAATATTTAGATATTTTGGAATTATATACATTTTAAGTATTTCTTCAAGAAGTGTTGTATTTTGATTGACAATGGTGCACAAAACATTGATATTCACAAATTCTAAATCTCATGTTAGGCATTTAAGAAATGTTAATGTTCCACTTTAGTGAAGTGGTAAAAATGTAGATGCTAGGAAACAAACACCGTCCCCATCCCCCAAAAAAAACTCACAAGAGAAACAAGGAAGAAATGGAAACATCCTAAATAATCAACAAACTGAATAACTATGTATTATTAATCAACCTTGCTATTGATTGTATAACTATGTTTATGTCATTTGTAGCTACTTTACAAAGAATGTTTGAAGGATGACTTCTTCCCTACATTCCTCATATTACCATTTGTTGTTGTGTACTCAAAAGAAGTAAACAAATTTCAATATTAACTACAGTTTTTGGTTAAGAGACTACCAGAGCAGGTGTACATATAAGAGGAAAAAAACCCACAGCCCTAAAAGTGCTGAATGGAAATAAACAATATGAGGAAAATCTTTAGATTGAAATCAATTTAAAATGAAGAGCAAATCAAAATATGAAGGTATAGGCAGAGGTGATAACCTAGGAGTTTCATATCGGTAACCAAAGCAAGTGAACAGGGAACAGATGAGCACAGAATACATTTAGCAGTGGCAATCAGGTGTACAGAAATGAATCCAACTTCTGGAGGTCCAGGAGAGTAAGATCAAGGTCAAGGGCTTACAGGAAAAATATCCTCCATATTGGAAAAATCCTGCTTCAGATGTTATAGATAATCTCAGACTTAAGAGCTGCTGAATTCAATTCAACTTATGAATGGCTGAGATGTGTCAAGCCATTCTCTGTGTATGTGCTTCTTACTTATTTGCAGTTGGTATTACTTCTTATTCAGTTGTAACTAAAAGCATTGCAGAAGACTGTACACAATGAGAAACATTAGCTTTCTGAAATCTCCCATCTCCCTCCATCACCAGGCTAATATAGAGCCATATTGCACTGTAAATAAATCAATGGTTAGTACATTTCAGAAAAATCAGAACTGAGGTGAAGGCTTTGATGGGTATTTGGAATCTGGGCTCAAGGAGGCAAGTTGGAGCCTGGGATGCTGCAGAGCAAGCTGCCTTTACACTATTACTGAGGTAGAATAGAGAGCTGGGACTGAGAACAGGATCTACAAATTTGCTTTCCTGGGTCATGACCTAGGATTTCTGAGACATTTATAAAGAGCATTGCCCTTCAAATCTTTGGGAAATCACTGAGTTTAGGGTTAATTCTACCTTACAATTGCTTTTGCCATGTTGAGTGGAACCTAATTTAACAGAGCACACACAATCAGGAGAAGCCTAATGTAATCAATATTTCTACGAAAGAAAAGACTCCAGGGAACACAATTTGAAAGTGGCTACTCTAAAGGAGTTGAGGGTTTTGTTAAAATCTAAGTATTTACCATAGTAATGAATTTGGAATTTTCAACACTAGACAAAGAATGTTGATAAATTTGGGCAAACCCTTACACCTCCAAGACATCTAATTGAGGAAAAAGTGTTATCCATAGAGTGGATGGTAACTATTTAATATTTCATTTTAGTTTTCATCTCAGAAATTAAAAAGAACAGATTTTTTATTTACATGGGAGGTAAATCTAACCCATAGTCTCTTGTCATAGAAATCACAGAGTCAAAGCTCTAGGGACTGATTATAATTTCAAAAGGAAAAATCGTTAAAAAAAAATCAGACCAGGAAAAAACTAATTTTGACAGCATTGTTGGGTTAATTCTAAATAGTGATGTCAAACACATTTATTTAGTTTTCAAGAAAATACTTGCTAAAGTATTTATTTTTTTCATCTGATTAGTTCAGTTTCTCTACATCTTTATTATCAGATTCTGAATTAGTTTAAGAAATAACTTCTTTCTAAATTTCTTTTTTTTTTTTTTTTTTTCAGTACTGGAGATTGAACTCAGGGGCACTCGACCACTGAGCCACATCCCCAGCTCTATTTTGTGTTTTTTATGTAGAGACAGGGTCTCACTGAGTTGCTTAGCGCCTCGCCTTTGCTGAGGCTGGCTTTGAACTCGCGATTCTCCTATCTCAGCCTCCCTAAGTGATGGGATTACAGGCTTGTGTCACCGCGCCTGGCTCTTTCTAAATTTCTTAATGAACAATTTCAGTCTTGGAATCTTGTTTTATTTTGTTTTGGCATTTGTTTCTGGTGGTGCTGGGGATCAAACCTATGACCTCATGCATGCTAGGCAAGCATTCTATCAGAGCTACATCCCTAGCACGGGTCTTTTGTTTTAAAAACAGCATTTTATTTTCTATTAGATATATTATTCAAAATTAATCAAATTAAACATATCAGTCAAACTACTAGTCTCCCCAGTTTACCTTTCCCCATTTTCTCCTCACTTGAGGGAATTTTCCTTTCAATGCTAAATGAAGCCATGATGGAGCCCTGCCTGACTTTGGCTGTGAGATGGGCCCATGATGCAAGCTGGATCAGTTTGAGAACCTCAGTAGATTTTATGTAGAGGCTCTGGGAAACAAATGTTCTCTTCTTTCTCTGGTGTATCTAATCTAGAATCTGTGAGTCTGCAGTCCATTTGTCTCCTATGACTTAGAAGAATCAAATCCTCAATAGGAAAAGGTGAGGTAAAGATGGAAAGATGAGATAAGACTGGGAGAGTGAAAGAAGAGGGCAAAGCAGCAAGGAGAAGAAAAAGCAGTAAGGTGGGGAGACAAGGAAGAAGGAAGTGAAAGATATGATGTAGCATCTGCATCTCTCCCCATTCCTACCACCAGATTGTATCATTCTTTTTATTTTCCATAGGCTAGTTTAAGTTGGGATTCGGTCATTTGAAACTGAAAGCGTCCCAATGAATACATTGTTCAAGTAGATGTCTTTTTAGAATTAAGTGGGCCTAAGATTCTTCAACTTCCTCACTTTTGAACATTTAAAACTCCTAATTGATCTCTTTGGCTTACCATTAAGCTTTGTAATTTTCAGGAGTTTGTTGAAACAAACAGTAGTGTTTACAATATCCTAAATTTAACTCTGAAATTCTGGAATTTTTGAAATTGAGCTAATGTAAATAATACATTAAAATAATTATCTCTGTTCAAATAAACCTATGGCTTCCAAAATTCACTTAAGGATTGTTTTTCACAACATTGAACATTACAAATAATAAGGTAAAAAACAAATGTGTTTGAGATTCTAAATGTAGTAGTATTTAAAAAAAAACTGTACTAAAGTGCCCTAAACTTTCTACTCCATGTTATAGATCAATTTTAATGTTTATTATTAAAATGTGCTTCTTCTCCTAGAAAATATAGTCTTATATATTCTGAAATCAGATATTTTAGAAGCAGTTTTAGATTCATAGCTAAACTGAGTTATAAAGTACAGAGATTTCCCACATATCCCTTTAACCCATGTCCCCTCCCCATAAAAACTCTGCACCACAGAGGTACATTTGTTTCAATCAATAAATGTATATTGGAAAGTCATTATCACCTAGACTCCATAGTTTTAGTGTTCACTGTTGATGTTCCCAATCTATGAGTTGTTGTTATTTTTTGGTTTGGTACTAGATATTTTTTGGTTTTGGTACAGTAAAGCACCAGGGGTGCTTTACTACTGGACTACATTCCCAGTCAGTCCTTTTTATGTTTTGGTTTGAGATAGGGTCTCCCTACATTGCTAAGACTGGCCTTCAACTTGCAATCCTCCTACATAAGCCTCCTGAGTCACTAGGATTGCAGGCATGTGCTACCCAGCCCAGCTATACATTCTATGAGTTTTGTCAAATGTATAAAGGATATCTACTATTCCAATATCATACAGAAAAGTTCCACTGGTCTTAAAATCTACCTTCTGCCTTTTTATCCTCCCCCATCTCTGTTAACCATTGATCCTTTTACTGTCTCCAAAGTTTTGCCTTTTCTAGAACATCATGTTGGAATCACACTACATAGCCTTACAGATTGGTTTCTGTCACTTAGTAATATGAATTTAAGGCTTCCCATGTCCTTTTAGGGCTCAATCAATCATTTCTTTTTACCTTTATATTTTCATCGTATTGGAAATTCAACCCAGGGCACACTACCACTGAACTACATCTCCATTTTTATTGTTTATTTTGAGACATGGTCTTGCTAAATTGCTGAGTCTGGGCTCCAACTTGCTATCATCCTGCCTCAGCCTTCCGAGTAGCTGGGATTGCAGGTGTGTGCCAGCATATCTGATGGTCATTTCTCTTTAGTGCTGAATGATGTTATAGTGTGTGGATATACTATAATTTATTTGTTGACCTTCTTGTTTTCTTCCAAGTTTTGACAACTATGAAGAACACTGTTATATAATGAATGCCACTATTATATATAATGAAGATGCACAATTTTCTTTTAAAAAGAAAGCTATTATAAACATCTACATGCAAATATTTTGTGTAGGCATTAGTTATTGCTCATTTGTGAAAGTACCACGGAGCATAACTGCTTGATCATATGGTTCTTACAGTGTGCTTACTGTTATAAGAAATGGCAGTCTTCCCAAGTTGTGCCATTTTGCCTTCCCATTACCTATGAGTGAGTGAAAGTTCCTGTTGCTCCTTCCACATGCTCATCACTACTTGGTGTTATTAGTGTTTTGAATTTGTCTATTCTCATAAGCACAGAGTAATATCTCCTAGCTGTTTTGATTTGACATATAATGTGGAAAATTTTTCATATGTTCGTTTGCCATTTATGTATCTTCTTTGGTGAACTGTGTGTTTGATCTTTTGCCTATTATTTAAAAGAGTTGTTCATTTTCTTATTGTGAGTTCAAGTACTTTTGGTAGTGAAATATAAGAATTAACTCTTGAAATATGTAGTTTCTCATACAGAACTTTAAAAAATACAGTATACTTTAATCAGGAACATTGACCTAAGGAGGACTATACGTATTTTCTAAATCCAGGAGTACTCTTTCTCTTATGGATGGTAGGTGGACTTGTCCTTTCAAACAATAGTAGTTCTATTAACTATTACTAATTTTCAGGTGCTAAATTGTTCTAAAATGATGCTGAAGCCAATCCCTTGTCACAGAGCTGTGGAGTGGTGGCCCAGGTGGGCTGGACTGTGGGAGGCAAGCACAGGTTGCAGCCAGTGAAGACACTTGCTTCACACAGAATCACAGTCTAGAAGCCCCAGCATCCAGGATCCCTCAACCTCAACCTCATGCTTCCCGACCAACAATGAGAAGATAGAAGTCGGACAGACTTGAGTAGAAGTTCAGACTCAAGGGTTAACCAATAGAGTTAGTGCATTTCCAAACCCTCATTAGCATAAATTTGGACCAATAGCATTGACTCATGTTCTGCATAAATCCCTAGACTAGCACACTCAGATGGTAACCTACTATCAACTTCCCTCTTGCCCTTGCAAAAGTTCTGTTTCTATTGTTTACAATTGAATATTCTAGTACTTTCACTCATGTCTTCCCTTGTCCTTTGAATTTCATTCTTTGAATTTGTTGAGACAAGGACCTGGAAAGAAGTTGGCGATGAGCTGTTGGAGTCTATTCTAACACTGGAGGGCACAGTCTCCATTTATTGCTGTAATACTGAGAGCTGGAACATGCCACTCATCAGTCGTAGAGAAGAATTGGGCTTCTCATTAGGAAAAATTTCTCTCCTTATGGTTTCTTTGCCTCTTTGTTCATTTTTCCATATTAGCTTGATGTTATTGTCTGGTCCTTTTATTGAGTTTTTAAATTCTTCTGTTACAATAGTATTAATATCTAATAGCTCTTCTGTTGATATCTTAAGTTATTGTTTTCCATATCCTCCAATATTATTTTATTGATTCAATATTAATAATAATAATCTCTCTAATGTCATTAATGGCTTATATGTTTGCTTATATTAATTTAGTATTTTTGTATATTTTTTCCTTAAAGTTCATTTTGGTTTTTGTTTGTTTAGTGTATCTTTCACGTTAGAAGCTTTCTTGAAGTATCTAATGATCTTATGTTGGCAGTTTCAATTTATGAGTGAGGAATTAAAAAGGTGTCTGAGGGTTGTGTGTGAGGCTAAGACTTGCCATTAGGTAGCTGACATATAGAGTGATCAGGTGATAAGCAGATTTTCTCTTTAGAAGATCCCTAAATGTTGGGATCTCTTTTCTTTTGGGTTGATTATTTTTTTGAGTTCAAGCCTTCTTTCTTCTGGGGTCTGTCTTGTTGTCAGAAGATTGGAACCCAAGGATAAGGATCACTTTGTTTAGGGTATAGAATTTTATGAATTGTGTAATTTAGAATATGATCACAGACTGACCTGCAATTTTGCCTATTGTTCATAGGCAAACTTTTTCAAAGTCTTTAGTCAGTTAACCTGATCTATTCTTCCTATATGGAGGAAAAACAATTTCAGAAAAATGGAGGGGATCTGGTTCTGAACTCCTGAATTGAATTATTCCCCAAACCTCTTGTTTCTGGCCTCACTCATCACTCTGGCTTGCAGAAATATTGGATGCTTCAAAATTCTAAGTTTATCTAGGATCTTTCTCAGAGAGTCAACTTGATCCTCATTGGTATCATTATTCTATAGGTAGTTCTCATCTTTTTAAAATTTATAAATATAAAATAGATTTAACATGTTGTTAATGAATCAAGCATGCTCTATTGCTCAGCACAAACTTTCTTGAAAAATAAACTAATAATAAGGCATAGGAAGCTATATATTATATTTGCCACCCATCACATCTAAATTCCTTTGGATTTTTTGGGACACATTTTAGGATTTACCCAACTAAGTAAGAATTCTGCAGATTCAATGTTGTTTTTAATGGGGCAAAAGTAACTTTTATCTCTATTTATATTTGTTTTTCTAAGAATTATTAAACAATCTTAATCCTAAAAAATCTTTAGCTGAAAAATATTGACAGATTTATGGAGCCAGACAATTCTTTGAGAATAGATTTCTGCCATCATGTTCTGCAGGTCTCAAATTGCTGTGTTATTTCTAATTTTGATTGTCCCATTACTGAATATCTAAATTTCACTGAAAAAAGACTTTAGACAAGTAGCCATTTTCCATCCAGTGTAATATGAGAAAGGGGTATCCAAATAATCCAGTGTCTGTGACACATAGCGGTTTAGAAACAGCAGTTATTGGTTGACTTGAATATATGGTTACAGGCTTCCATGGGCTCAGGAACCCGCATTCCTTACCTGTTTCACTTGAACTAATCCCTTCCAAAAATAATTTACTGCAGCATAGGAAGAAATTCCTCAGAGTATTCAGCTGAGATTGGTTGCTTCTTGTCTAGTTAAAGCCTTGGCCATGTGGTTCTCTTCAGAGACATCTCATTAATCTACGTTGTGGAGTTTTTAACTCCTATGATGGGAATGTTGAGCTCACATTCCACTGTTACTTCCATCCACATGCCTAAGATTTTACTTTCCGTAATATTGAAATATATTGTTTTAAACTTTTATCTTAGGGCTTATGTTGCTGACATTGTTTCATATCTAATTCTCAACATCCACACTTTAAAACATCTGTAGTGTTTTTAATAATCATTAAGTTATTAGTTATTACTTCTATTTTTGTTATTATTAATATTTGTTAGTCCTAAGTATCATGTTTTAAAAAATCATATATAGCTTTCAATTTACCTTTATTTTCTAATATTCCAGTAAGGAGGAAGACTGATACCTAGTTTGAAATTTGGAGTAGGTAAGGTACCAAAAAAAATCATGATTTTGTTTGACTGCAGAGATATATAAGATTAAATCAGATATGGCTAATGAAATGCAAAAGTGTCTAAAAGACTTTAGGACAGACATTGTTAGCTGTCTACCCAGTAATTGTTCTCCTATCATTTAATAATACAATCCAATAAAACTAAATACTTAATTTTTCAACCCACTTTTTCATTTCTATTAGGGCTAATGATGTGACACAATTCTGGTCTACAAGAGGCTCTCAGAGCTTCTGGATATGGGAGGAAGGTATTTTTAAAGTGATTAGGACTGCTTTGTTTCTGTCTTTTGCACTTGAGTCTTCTGCCTTCCTGCCCAGGACATTGATAGTTTTGGAGGCGGTATAGCCAACTTTGACGTGAGAGAAAACTCAAAGACCTTGAATGCTTTCCCAGGCAGTTTAGGCAACCTTGACTTTTCTTTTTATATACCATGGTTACATGATAAAAATCATGTTCTGTATTGTTAAGCCACCCTAGTCAAATTTTCATTACTACTGCTCAATGTAATTCCTAACTTAGATGTTCTTCATGGATTCTGAAGAGATTCCTTTGTATGTTATTTACATTTTATGGTAAGTGACACAGACTTCTGTGCCAAACCCATTTTCAATGAAAACTGTTTCATACTATCTGAATCTCCTGAAGGAATAATATTTTTGATCCTTTTCACCTAACTGAAAAATTGGAGTAAGTTGAGAATCTTCAGTAGTTACATGATAGAAAGTGAATTTCTTGCTATAATGCTTTCTGTTTTCTGTAGTATGTGGATAACCAAAACCAAAGATGTAGGTTTCCTCTTGCACTGTGAATAAATGTTAGAAAGCATGCACTCAAGAGAACATGCACATCTCACTTTTAGTTAGTTTAGGGCACCATACAGCCATCACTTTCCAATTCTCCCCCCTCTCTTCTCATTGTAAGCTATTTCAACCATGACATATGATAAAATGTTTACATCATGATAAGATGTTTAAAAACCAACTAATTGTGCATGTACATAGATACATAACAACTTAACATAGTGATCAAGCTTCATAAGTTGTATTATATTTCTTTAAAATGGTTGAAGAGAAAGGCTTAACAGATTTTAAAGATGATTTGTTTCAGAGTAAAATGTACATTAATAATAATCCAGTTGTACTGAGCTTAGCACTGTAAATGCTTTCTTAGGAATGGCAGCACTAGATGAATCAGTGCCATCACAGTTAACATGCATGGTCTCTATAGAATTACATCAGCAACATCATTCATTCAAATCAATCAACATACAATTAGTGCTTATTGGTTGATGACTCTATGTTTCTACATTATTTAGAACTGCTTTAATGGTGGATTTTGCTAGGACTGGCATATGATTTACCTAAATCTGAGAATTCACTTGCTAGACTCATAGTAAAGCTGGCATTTTAATGCAACCCATGCTATACCCATGATTGCTTATTCTCTGCAAAATAATCAAAGTGTCTGAGGATAATAGGATGTAATAGCACTAAAAGGGACTTCTGTGGAGTAAACAAAATAAAGAGATTAGAAAGTGCCATGGAAATGGAGGAAAGTGCAGTTAAAGGGCTAAGCATTTATTTGCATGAGAACAAATCCTGCCATATTGGCTGATCAGTGCTATGAAGAATCATAACTATGCATCTGTGCTAAATAAAGTATTGCTCTAGTCATTCAAATTCACTTAGTATTTTTAAAAGCATTTTCACAATCATTCACTTCCTAAGACCCTTTTAAAAATTCCAAATGTATGCACTTCAACTTAATTTATGTTCAATGTACCTAAATGTATTTTCACATATTAAATTAATTTTACCTTTAAATGCATACTCAATTCCATTTCTAGTAAGACAGAATAACTGGTGGTAAAATTTCTCTTCCATTGTAAATAACTATAAAATTGGACAAAACATATGATACTCTTATTATCTAGGATTGGGCTATAGAAAATGTAGATCTTTGAAAGAAGAGAAATGTTAGACGGGCTTTATATTTGCTATGTCTTTTTGTTTGGTGTGTTGTGGTTATCACAAAGCAGGGGCTAGGAGTCTAAGCAGACACAGTGTCACTGAGCTGAATAAGTAAACATCAAAGTTGAGAATGCTTAAGTTGCTGAGATTTTTCAGGAGAAGAGAAGGAGAAGCTGTACAGAATGGGTGAGGACTAGAAGTTTGCATGGAGATCTCTATGACATTTAGCTGAGTACATTGCTGCATCTATACAGGACAAGACTAAGGCCTAGCAGAGATCACCTGCAGCAGGGCAGATGGTGGAAGGCAAGTACCAGAGGTTAGGCAGTGTAGAAAATGTCCTTGCTGAGGTCCAGACAGGCTGCTGAGACATTGATGAACACCTCAAACAGTTGGATGACATCTGGAAAGGCCACTTTTAGGAATAATCACTAGAAAATAAAGTGAGGGCCATAGGCAAGGATCAAGGACAAAGCTGGAAGAGACTCTCTTTTATTAACCATAAAATGAACCTCAAAGAATCTAGAGTGGGGGGATCTGCTAGCAGTCTAAATTGTTAGCCAGAGGAGAACCCAATACCTCTTATAAGAAGACAATATAATGCAAATAATTCAGTACAAATCTATGAGGCAGGTCTGAGTGAAGAAGGTAAGTAGGGTAAGGTCAGGGCCTAGGTAAAGAACTGACCCTGTGTGACTTTTGACCCACAGGAAGAAGGTGTTTGAAGGTTAGTGACATAACAGGGATTAAAATGCTCATGAGGAATGCAATTTATGAGGAAGCGGCCCACTCCAGTACTTCTGGATAAAAGAACACTGAAGAGACATGCTAGGTGGAATAAGTGGTTCTATATTGGATCATTTCACAAAAGTCATTATTGTCATAGGTAATGAAATTTGAAACCCCAGGACTTCTGTCAAAAATATATGGCAAGCTAGGCATGGTGGCAGACACCTGTAATTCCAGGGGCTCTGGAGGCTGAGGCAGGAAGATAATGAGTTCAAAGCCAGCTTCAGCCACAGCGAGGTGCTAAGCAACTCAGTGAGACCTCGTCTCTAAATAAAATACAAAAAATGGGCTGGGGATATGGCTCAGGGGTTGAGTGCTCTTGAGTTCAATTCCTCGTACCCCCCCAAAAAATACATATCTATATGTGTATATCCAGCAATTCTTGAAAACTTTTGGCAAATTTACTCCTTTTCCCCCCAAAAATGACAAAAAAATAAATAGGGATAAATTGACTTTTTTGACAAAATTAAACCTTGCCTGTTTTGGTAGTAGTAGATCTGAAAAGCAAAAAATGGAAAAAAAAGGTATTCTCAAGTTGTCTTCCTACACTATGTCATTATGTTATAAAGTAGCATAATGTACTATGAACATTTATTGTCAACAAGCATGAATTTTAATCCTAGGTCTTGGAAATATATCAACATTGTACAAATATAAATAGTTATTTTAAATAATAAACTGATGATGCCAATAAATGTACTCATGGGCCAGAACTTGGAAGTCAATAAATTTTTAACCACAATGAAGTTACATTTAATGACCAGCCAAGGGGAAAATGCCTGTGTCCTCCGAACACTGTGAACTGACACCCAGGTGCTTGTTGATCACTGTAAGCAAAGCTGGCAATGCCAGGGAAGCTTTTCTTAGAGGTTTCTAAGCCCAAGGATGATGTTGCCAAAATTTGACTCAAGTAACTGGCAGGAAGTACAAGCTCTCGAAAACTACTTGTTACCACTCCAAAGGCCATTTTAGATTATTGGCACCTATCCACATGATTCTCCTGAACTGACCTATGAGATACATGGAGCTGTATAGTGCCCTTTCTGAGCATTTGTGCAGTTTTCTCCTGCACAGAAGACCCCCCTGTGGCACCTTACAATGTGGAAGCAATGGGGGCTGCTGTGGGAGTGTGTGTGGGTAGAGGGGCATTCTAGGGCATGGGCCAGCAGCATCATTGATCCAGATCACTGAAGAGCAATCTGCCTTTGCTGCTACCAGCCAGAATTCTGTATCCAGGAGACTCAAGTCTTTCTCTTCAATTCTTTACTTTTCATGAGAAACAATATTTTGATTAAAATATTTTGAAAGAGATACAGGGAAATAGAATCAAACAATGAAAAAAATCTAGTTTTAATACTTTTGAACATGCATATTATTTTGATTTTCAGTTCTAACATTTATACCATGAACTCTTCAAACAATTATAAATTTTGTTTAGTGTATCTCTATGTAATTCATGTTACATGAATGGAATATTTATGTTTATGAAGGAACAACTTTACAATAAGAAAGTAACCAACAAAACCTTAATTTTACTAAAAGGCTTCAAGTCATCTTTTGATTACTTTTCTTTATTTTAACTTCAGGAGCAATAAATTGTATTACTTATTACTGCTAGTTTATTATACCTTTATATGATTATTCTTTATATAAAGGCAATCAAAATTTAAATTGTTTCAATTAAAGAGTCTGGTTACAGTGTCCACCTTGTTTTATAAATTACTGCACTTATGTTCATGATTAGAATTCTATGATACCTTTATACTAAATCAAGAGCATATATTGCTTCATATATGTAATCCAAATATTCTAGGCTTTATAGCTTATGACTATAAGGGAGGCAGCACTACCTTCTCATACACAAAGTATAAGGGGATACATTTCCTTACATCGCCTACAAATATTATCCTCAAGCTGTCCCCAAGTTTATTCCTCCCAACCAGGTATCAAATATATCCAGTAATGCAGTGGCCCCCTTCTTTACTCTCTATTCAATTTCAAATTTCTCTTATTCACCTGTGCTTTTGACAGAAATGCTTATAGAGGCTGTGTGCTGCTTATATCATCATGAAAACATTATTATAAAGGCTAGTTACTGATTCAGTTACTCCCAAACTTCTTATCTTTAGGACACTTGAGCAATTCATGGTTCCATGTGAAGTATGGAGAATGGTTTCTTTTTCTGTTTTCTGCCCCACCATATCACCTGGGTCTCAAACATCTTTATTTGTGCCCCAAACCTGAGGATGTTGTCAGATTCTACCTCAATCTCCCTGTCCAACAAAGTTCTGAAATAATAACAAAGAATAGATCAAAGGTAGATCTTTTGTCAGCTCTTATGTTGTTTGCCTGCTTCTTTTATAGTCCTGACTCCATAGTTCCTCCATCCATTTCCAGTTACAAAAATGAAACCTTCAAAATGCTAGTAAATGGAACCAAATTCATAGTGTAACTTGGAGGGTTATTGTTCTTTACACTGCTAATGTATTTGTGTATTGACTTAGTCCATTTTCTGTTCTGTAACGAAATTCTTGATGTTGGGTGATACAGATAGAAAAGAAGTTGATGTAGCTCACCATTCTGGGGATTCCAGAAAGTGGTGTTAACATCTGCTTGGTTGGTGAGAACCTTCTGGCTAATTCACACCATAGTGGAGGGCATCATGGTGGGAGCTTGTATAAGAGTAAGACATCACATATCGAGACAGGAATCCAGAAATATTGCAAGCCAGTTTGCTATTTTTATTACAATTTGCTCATGTGAGAACTGGGATCTCAATAATAATTACATTAATCTCTTTAGAGGGTGGCACCCTAATTACTTAATCACCTTGCATCTCTTGAATGTTCTGCCATCTCAATATCACCACACATGAACCTTTGGGGGATACACTCAAATATATCCAAGCCATAGCATATAGTTTCTAGCTTCTAGGTACTCAACTCTAGCTCAACTAGCTCAAGAATGCTCCATTACAAAATATTTTCAAAATCTGATTTAAAGGTACACTATTTAAAAAAAAAGACTGCCATTCCTAGAAAGAATACAATGGCCTGAAAATAGAGCCAGAAAGAACATGGAATTTATGTATTTCAGGCAGGATTATAACTCAATAGGGGTCATGAGAGTGAAGCAGATAGTGAGGAGTACAGTAAGTTCCTAACTCATCTCACTGCCAAGCATTCTTCTGATCATCAGTAATCAATGAACAGAGAGCTTGCTATTTCAGAGTGCCCTCTCTGGTTGGCAGCTGATTCCCATAATTTGAGGATCATGGTGTTGTGCATGTTACTGTCCTTCATGAATCACAGTGCCTATCAGGAGCTGTGTTTGCTGTGCCAGAGCAGAGCAGACTTCTGACCTTGGCCCTGTGTCCTTTAGACATCAGACTTGGAAAATAAAAACTTCTGGTTACATTAAAAATATTTCAGTTAATGGCGTAATGGTACACTATCAGAATATTAAGTTGGATGGGTGGAGAATGGGATGTGTACTAAAGACAATAAATTCAAAATTTGTTCATGAAAGTTTCTGCATTGGCTAAGCATTTCTTCTTGAAGAATTTATTCAAGTAAATTGTGTTGAATAATAATTATTATGTTGCACTATATATACCAGTCTATCCAAGACAGGGATAAAGATGAATAAGGTAAAAAAAAATTCCTGAATTTGCCAATTTTAGAAGGTTTGTGGAAGATGGAAAGGAAAGGTGCGATGAGAGAGACAGGGAGACCTAATTGGACATTGCAATATCCACGCAAATAGTGATGGAAGTATGAATGGAACATGAAAATAGAGAACATATTTGAGTGTTAATTCAAAGAAAGAATTTAAATAATATGCTTTTTGTTTCTGTGAACAAGCAATGAAAAGGGACCTAACTTATCAATTGGGTCGAGGTGACAAGAAATATCAAGAACAACTTAGAGAAGAAAAAGTTTATTTTGGTCCAGTTTCAGAGGTTCAGTTCGTTGTTGGCTGACTCCATTACTCTGGGCCCCAAACAAGGCAAAGCATAATGGTGGAATGTTGGAGGAGTGCTTCTTTGCTCATGGTGGCCAGGAAGTAGAGCAAAAGAAAATAGGAGACTACAGAGAAGATGAACCCTTCCGGGGCACACCCCTGGTGAGCCTCCTCCTCTAGCCACACTCCACCTACTATAGTTACTAACCATTTAATCCATTCAAACTAGGGTAGACTGATTATGTCACAACTCTCATAATCCAATCTCTTCACCCCTAAATATACCTGCATTAACACAGAAGCATTGGGGGGACATCTCATATTCAAACCATAACATTAGGATACATACTTTATGTTTGTGATAATATCTATCAAGTATGAGAGATGAAGTAGGTAGAAGAGAATAAGGTAGCTCATAGGATTTTAATTTCCTGGTAGATAAATGGTGGTGTCTTTTCTTGAACTAATACCTTGAGAAGTATAAATTGTAGGTACTGTGAGAAAAAAACAATCTTTGTTGTGAATCTAAGTGGCAGAAAGAATGGCCTAATATCCTGTTGTTTAATGTGAGCTTATAGAGATAGCTTAAGTATTTTTCTAAAGTTTAGTAAAGTCCAGCTGTTTATGGACTATTTTCCTGAATATTGAACTGAAAGCAGCAAGAAGTTAGTGGTATGGATTTACCAAGAAATAAACCCTAAACCA
Source organism: Geosciurus inauris (assembly GCA_004024805.1). Classification (NCBI taxonomy): domain Eukaryota; kingdom Metazoa; phylum Chordata; class Mammalia; order Rodentia; family Sciuridae; genus Geosciurus; species Geosciurus inauris. Next base: position 85,806 of record PVHX01005646.1, on the reverse strand, counting down.
GGTTAACAATATAGCCAACATCTTTACCTATGAAGATCTACCTGTATAGATCTCTTTTTTAATCTACCTATGTCTCTTATAGCTCGAGACAGGAATATCAAGAGATAATACAAAGAGGATCTAATGTATAGAGAGTATGTGTAGCCACATTTTAGATGTCACACCTTACTATTGAGATTGTTCTTTAGTCCTAACCTCCAAGTATTCATATCTGATTGTGTCCAAGAGGTTTAGGTGAAACTGAAAATGTGTATCAATTAAACAAAGAGGAGTACTGAGAGATATGTCTGGATCAGAGCAAGAGTAGAAGGAATACTTACTCATCTCAGAGAGCACAACTCTGCCCTGGATTTCTTTTGGCACTTGCTGTTGGCACCAGTAGCTTTTGCATCAGGTAGTAGTTTCAGAAGCTGTGGTGGAAACAGCAGAAACTCCCTTTGGAGGCAGATATCAGTTCCCGTGGATTGAAAGGAGACACGTTGACCCACAAGAGTATGGGCAATGGCAAAAAGACCTGAATAGTTATGAGGCAACAGTGTCATACAATTGCCAAAGTCTGAGCCAATGAGGGAAAATGGCCAACATTGCATGATAGTTGACAGACTTGATAAGCACATGTGATGATGTGTGCTGATGATTCTTTACATAGGGTGATGTTTGTGGCTTCAAATAGTTTACTATAGAGAACTTTACACTTAGGACATTACTAAGTGCAAAAACAACATACAATTGTGAATACTTGGCACAGACTTATTCTCTGGAAAGCACTGTAGTCACAGAAGGAAACTGAAGCCTTTAACAAATGCCATCATGCATGTCAGACTTGCTGACATTTCTTCTTGTACTCTAAAGAAGGAAGAGTTTGTCATTTTCCTTCCAGATTACAATTGTATTATAACTAAATTATACTACTATTATCTTTCTATGCTGCCAAATCTTGGTTTTCTTGATATATGTGCACACTATAACTGTTAAAAGAATGTTCTAATTTGTAAGTTACTTTCAGAAATACCAGTGGTCATAGATACCAAATGGTGAGGGTTTTCTTCACTTAATAAACCCTGGCTAGGGAGAAACCAAACAAACCATACCAATCAACCAACTAACAAACTAACAAAGCAACTAAACAAACTACTCCAAACAACTAACCAATGAACCAACCAGCCAAACCAAACCAACCAACAAACCAAAGAAACAAACCATGGCAATCAATCAACCAACAAAACAACAACACCCCCCGCCAGCAAAAAAAAAAAAAAAAAAAAAAGCAAAAACATTAGTTTATTGCGCCACAGTGGTCTGACCACCATCTGGATTTCCTGCCGGGAAGATATCATATTACTACTATGACTTATCTTTGGTTTCAACATGAGCATGCACAGGGGTAAAAGACCCAAGCAATGGTCTTGAAAATAATCTTGCTTATAGTTATGAAAGATGTCTATTTCCCCAGAGCAAGATTTTTAGTTTATCATCTTTTCAAGAAGTTTTGTCACAAATCCAAGTAGAATCTTTTTTTTTTTTTTTTTTTTTTGAGTCCCAAGAATTTTGCTGCCTTATCAAGTATTTGACTAAACTTTAAGGGGAAGTTCCTCTCTCTCTCTCTCTGTCTCTCTCTCTCTCTGGCAATGCTGGAAATTTTCTCCTTTTTTGAGAGAATGGAAAAGTCCATTCAAGAAGAGCTTGACAAGGAGAAGTGCACTTATGGGTTGGCTTACTTGATAGATAGTTTGCTCCAACAAATAAAGTGAATCTTTTGATTTAAGACCGTGTCCTCATCTTAGAATGCTTTTGAAAACAAGGAGCTCTTTTGGCCATTTTCATTCTTCAGGAAGGGCTGGGGACTGAGGAACATGCAGTCTTTCCTATTTCAGGAGAAATTCTTCTAGCTCCTGGACTTGAGAGCAACCATCTGTCTTGTCACTTTATCTATTGGTAGAACTTTCTGTATATCAAAGTGCTGAAAACGTTTTTTGAAAATTTCCACTATACTGATGACCTTAACATTGAAATACAGATTTATTTCATTTTCTTGCTGAAATAGACAAGACCAGTAAGGCAGATTTTTGCCAAAGATGACCTTATTGACTAGGGAAATGATGTGACTAGAATTCATCCAGAGGGTCTTGGATGACATTGTGTTTCTCTACACACTTTTACTTTTGACTGGCAAAGAGAGTAACAGTGGCTTTCATCCTATATAATGTGCTGATGCCATCTTATACAGTAAACTATGTTTTTCACTATTTCTTGCCCATAACTACAGCAGAGTCACAAATCTCTTGGGCAAGGTACATTTTCTTTGCCTTATCAAAGAATATTAAACATTTTATCATTTTCTTTGATATTTACTATTGAGGAAAATTAATTTCCTTCTTATTTACAAATGCAATTTATTTCTATTTTATTTCAGAAAGTGCCCTTAAGATTTTGCCTAAAAAGTGAGAGAAAGAGACTTATTTATTCCTAAAATATTTTAAAAGTATTCTTTGAAAATGAAATCAGTTCATAATGAAGTCAAACAAAATTTTTACACAATATACAATGTGTGTGTTTGTGCTCATGTTCACATTTTCAGGAAAGGGATTATGGCTTTCATAGATTTTACAAAGGAATCCAGTGACATTCACAAAAATGAAAAACTATTCTACTAAGTGATCTCTAAGAAATTTTTAGCTGTAATATCTTGTAATTATGTTTCAGAATATAGAATCAGAAACACACTTCAATAGGAACTTAATATTTATGTGGTCTAACATAAAAATAAGTATTGTATTATTTTGCTAGGGGTGTCATAACAATACCACAGACTACAACACAAATTTATTTTTTTTAAAGTGTTGGTTGCTAGAGGTCTAAGCTCAAGGTCTTGGCAGGTTGTTTTTATTTCTGAGACCTCTCTCCTTGGCTTGCAGATGGTCAACTTCTTGCTATGTCCTTACATGATCTTTCCTCTGTGTGTCCATGGACTTCCGGTATATCTGTGAGTCTGAATGTTTTTCTTATGAGGACACAAGTCTGATTGGATTAAAATACCTTAAAGGATTTGTTTTAACTTAGCAACCTCTTTGAAATACTTATCTTCAGATGCACTCACATTTTGAGATACTGGAGTTGACTTTGACAGATGAATTTTGGAGAGATGCAGTTCAATCCAGAGCAAATATCTTCTCAGGGCTAGGTTGGGATGCTTTGTTGGAGAGGGGAGAGTATTGAGCTTAGTCTCCAGTCATGGGCTTCCTTAGAATGAAAAGAAGAGGAGTCTATACAACATAGTGATAAGGATGCCAGAGATAGAAGATGAGGACATGAAAGTTACAGGAATATAGAAAACAGAGACCTTCATGAAGGAGGGTTGATAAGCCGTGTAAAATGATGAGGTCGGATAACTATAACAACTACCTCTATCTCAGAAAAGTCTTCACAAAAAGCATACTGCTATCATGTATAACTGAATAGAATAAATTTTTTAAAAGCATGCAATTAAAGTAATCAGAAAAGTAATCTCAACAACCTAGTTTCCCCTTTGTTTGTCTAATATTGTAAAATAATTTAAAACCACATTCAAATTTCTTAATTTTCTTACTTTCCATCTCATCCTCTTCTCTCAGTGTATCTACTCTTTTGCATTTTTTTTTTTTTTTTTGGTCATGTTCCTTCATGTTTCCTTCACCACCTTTAGCTCTTTGCTTTTAATTATAAACTCCTGCCTCGTTCTTCCTGGTTCTGCATTATAAAATCTAGCAAGAGAGATTTAAGGAGATTTAGAGGAAAAGTAAGAGATACAGAGTCAAAATCAGAAACATTTGGTTGGGAAGGAGGAAGACCTGATAATACTAACAAATTATTAATTTTGGATTTGTTATAGGAGGAATACAGATTTTGGAAATCTGGAGTATGTTACTGATCTCTCCAGGAATGGCTTTAGTGAGTGGGATTGGAGGCTACCTTAGAGTGGGTAAGCCATGTTGGAATTGAGATAGTAGAAAAGAAGAGCAAACACTTTTCTTTCAAGAAGATAACCCCTAAGCAATGCATGGATAGCCATTGCCAGAGGGAAACCAGAGATATGCAGGGTACAGGTGTTTTTTGTTTGTTTTGTTTTGGTTTTATGTTTAGAACAATTTGGGCAGATTTTAATTCTGAGAAAGAGGCCATTGAAAAGAGAGAAAGAGAGGATGGACATAGGGGCAGGATCACTGTCTCTGAGAAGGGAATAAGACAAGACATAGCTAATCTGAGAAATCCAAAATACAGATGCACTGAGAAGATCTGAAATACAGATGCACTTTGCAGCAGGAAACTGATGCACTCTGTCCCTTGCAGTTTATATTTTTTAGGGAAGTAGGTGGAAAGATTTCTCCAGAGAGAATAGGAGGAGATGTCTTTAAAAGAAACGTGAACATTTTGAATATTTTAAAAGATCAATAGGAAACAAACCAAGGTTTTGACTCTGAAGAATTTCAGTTTTGAAAGTAGAAAAGGAAATGACTCTGACAATCTCAGGGCAAGAGTTGCTTTTCTGGTCTTATACTTAGCAAAGAATGATAGTCATAAAAATCATGAGGAAGGCCAAATACATTTTCATCATGAAGAGCTGTCTGTAATGCATAGCACCTGTTTCAATCTGCACAGCAAGGAGGTATTTTAAGGTTCAGGAGATCTTTATTCCTCCCTTTTCATTTAAAACTACCCTTAAAAACTACCAAATGTAGTGATGTTAGATGCCATAACAATTGTGAGAAATTCTCATTTCCTCCAAGTGTAGGCAAATGAAAAATATGAGATGGATTTAATTTTTATTGTGCTATTTTCAGGCAATGTCAGCTGTTTTTAGACAGACATTTAAAAAGCCTTATTGCTGGGAGAATTATATTTCATGACATTTTCCCCCCAGTTTTGTATCTTCCTTTATAGAACCATTTGGGTGTGTTTGGGAGACAGAGGGGAGGAAAGGAAGGAGGGAGGGAGGGAGAGAGGGAAAGAGGGAGGGAGAGAAAGAACGTGAGAGAACATGCAGGAGAATATGAATGTTTGGACAACTTCACTAAAACTTAAGCATCAACATTATTGGTAGAAGAGTGTGATACAGACTGAAGATGCAAATTATTGGTTCTTTAAAATTTCTCAGTGCTGCATGAAATATGGTTGTAGTGTTTTTTTAAATAACATTTCTTATGTGAAAGCAATTCTATTCTCATGCACATGGATATGTTTTTTTTGTCTTGTGTGTTTTAAACATTTTTATTGGTACATTATAACTATGCATAATAGTGGGATTCATTATGCCACATTTGTACCTGCATATAACATAATTTGAACAATCTCATTCCCAAGTACTTTCCCTTACCCTTCTCTCCTACCTCTCCCCATCCTCTTGCCTTACTGGTGTCACTATATTTTCATTATATTATTATTATAATTAGTGAATTATAGTTATATATCTGTATATATATATGTGGAATTCATTGTGGTATTTGTATATGGATATAGCAAATTTGATAGATTTCATTCCCCATATTTCTGCATGTCCTCTTCTTCTACCTCCTTCTCAATCTTCTTCCACTAGCTTCTGCATAAGAAAAAAAAAAAAAGAAACATTCAACCTTTGACTTTCTGAGTCCTGCTTTTTCAGTTAGCATGATGTTCTCCATTTTCACACATTTATCCACAATGGACAGAATTTTTTGATGTACTATTCCTCCATATTTTGCCACAGGTGAAATTGGATATAAAATAGGTCATTATTCACTTTCAAGCTTTTGGAATCTCAAGCAAAATTCATAATTATTAGCATGCTACATCATTCTTACATTAATTGAACCCTCTATCGGCACCTGTTTATTGAATTTCTATCATGTAGCAGCACTTTTGCTGGGGGCTTGAAACTATAAAGATGAATGCATAAATCTAGTTGGTATTTTCATGGTGCTTACAATCTAGACACTACTTCCTCCGTAGGATAGCTATGCATAATATATGAGTGTACTCAGACTTACTATGCATGGTTAACCTGGGGAAGCAAATCAAGTGTCCTATATGTGTCACCAAAGAACCAGCCACATATCCCAGGTAAAGGACGAGGACTATGATAATTAAAACTTACAAACTCGTATGCTGTAAGAAAAATGCTGTCCTTGGCACATTAAATACATTAATAATCTCATAAGTACTATGAGGTAGGTATTACCATTCTCATTTCACAAATGACTTAAGTTGCCCAAAGTAATTCCCAAGTGGTAAAGAGAAAGTTCACCCCAAATACTCCAACTCCAGACACTGTGCTCTTTACTGCTTTGTTATACATTACTTCAGTATATTAAATAAATAAAATAAAGAATTTTAAATTCACAAGTAACTGAGGAGTGGTTCTCAACTGAGGGAGATTTTTGTTACCCAGGCACATTTGGCAATATTTGGAGAAGTTCATAACTGCTGATTGTATGAGAGTAATGCAACTCTCATGCACATGATTTTTTGAGGTACTGTTTCTCCCTGTTTTGGCATAAAGGGTAGCAAATAAGTGATTTGATGTCATCTCAAATGGAAGGCTACTATTGCATCTAGTGGGTAAAGGACAAAGATGCTGCTGAGTATCCTAAAATGCACAGATATCCCCCAACTATGAAGAATTACATGATTCAAAATGTGATTTTACCAAGGATGAGAACTCCTGCCTGAGAGAGTGCAATTTTGAAACCAGGTCCCAGTGAGAGAATGTGACCTCCCTGAGTCACCACATCATCTTGAGATCTGATTCCCAATCCAGTTCCCCTTTGTTTCTCTATTGCTGATTTTGTTGTAAAGTATTGCATCCCAAGGTCACGGGGTGTTGTGTTCTTGACAAGTGTCCATTGAGTGCTGAGTTACAGTTAATGTAGGAAGAGGGCCAGGTGAGTCATCAGCAGAACATGAAAGGTTACACCTTCCCACATATTATTTAGTCTTTCTTTCCTATTTTCTTCAGGTCATCTGCCATTCTCTCTTCACATAAAATATTTTCCTATTCCCTTCAGCTGCCTAGAAACCTGTAAGCATGCCCTCTTTCCTCTGTAGTGCCCCCAGTACAAAATGGCCTTTCCCTTTCCTAGACCCTTTCATCAAAATTCTCTTAGTGAAATTTAGCTAAATACTAGGGAATGGTTCTGAATAATTGTAATTAACCTAATTTGAAATGTTTAGAAACTACCCCATGTATCACCTCCTTAACTTTTCTTGGGGTGTGTATTTCTACTTAATGATTAATTGAAACCATTTGAGGGAAATATTGTCTGTGAGATATCTCCTGTTATCTTGATTATTTCACCTGTAGGTGGCGTTGGCTTTGGAAATAAGCACTGGTTGCTTGTTACTTCTCCCTAGTCTGAAAGAGTTGTTCTGAGAGAGTAACCACCCTCTGCATCCACTCATCAGGAACTAAATCTGCAGTCACCTTGATTGTGAAATTCTCAGCCTCCAGAACTCTGAGAAATAAGTATCTGTAGTTGTAAGCCACCCAGCCTAAGGCATTTTGTCAGAAGTTCAAACTGATTAATATAAGATCCAAGAGATTTATTCATCTCAAGGAATGCATAGAGAAAGCAGGAGACTGTGTCATAGGAACTTCCTTGTTGATAGGCCTAAGCTAACTAGACCCATAATATGTACTAACCTACATTCTAGGTAAACCTTGAATGACTTTTAGTCCTCATCTGCTCTACTAGGTAAACCACAAATGATTTATTTCAATTCACAACCTGTTTGTTCTTTTCTTAATGAGGTGTTGGTGGCCTGTTCTCTGCTTCCCTGTGCTAAGTGCCCAACTGAGGCACAACTCTGGACAGAGTGAAACCTCTAGTGTTGACACCATTCTCATTGAACCCACCAGATTAAAGACTTATATCTTCAGACATCCGGGCAAAATTAAAGTAACTGGATCATTCAGCAAAGAAACATTGAGAAATGAGAAATTTGCTTTGAGCAGACACTGTAGCCCCAAATTATGCATAAATATCAAGTAGCACTGCTAGTTATTTATTTTGGTTATTTAAGGTTGTTTTATTTAATTATAAATCTTGATACAGTAATATAGATAATTGTCATTATTTTGCTTGCATGCCACGATCATTTAATTTGTCACAGACAAAAATCTTGGAGGGAATATTACATTATTATACTATTATTTTTTAAAACACAGCATCTGCATTTGGAACTCAGATTGATTCCTCTGAAGTCAGGCAGATCATTTGTGTTCAGTAATGCTGCATGGATGGAGATGGAGAGTACTTTATGATAAGAAGGGATTGTATGCAAAAGGAAGACACCACTAAACATGAGCAGCATCAGACACTTAAATGTATATTATTGAATGAGATGTACAATTGATAAATATAATGCTTCTCATACTTATTTTAATGCTAGAACATTTAATTTACAGTTTAATAAGGTGCTATACTCTAATGTGAGCTTGAGAAAATTAGTTTTGGGCTTTGGTCTACTCATTTTAAAATGAAGAATTTGGACAAGATGAAACAACCTTTCCTTCCAGGAACTAATTAAGCATTCTAGTATTCTATGATACTTTTCTTCTTATTGAAAAGTTACACAGTTTATTACATTATTTGAGGTTTCTTTGCTAACAATGTACTATGTGAAAATTTGCTAACATATTAGGCACAAAAATGAACTCTGTAAAGCATCATATGAAAAATGCAAGTTGGATTAGTGTTGATCTTTAGGATTTATGTTGAGGTTCTTTGACTGTCTTTTCAACTGTTTTTTCTTAGCTCTTTTTTCAAATGCAAGAGTGTTGTTAGTTCAGCATAATCTGTATAGTAATGCATATAAATGGGAACACACTCTGTCATCCTCTTTGTCCTTGCATACTGGTTGTGGAATATGATAACTGGCTTCAGTACTAGTTCCGTTCTTAACAAATGTGGGAGTTAGAATGGAACTTGATTCCATATACTGGGGGGAAATATATATAATATTTATAATATTCTATATCACATAATATAATAAGATAATATTTTGAAACTCTAAGGTGATATATTCATGACAATTACTATTTTTAACTTCTGGAGTTAATGACACTCATCTTAGGCTATCATGGTTGGGAAAGAATTACTTTTATGTTTCTTTACAGATTACTTTCAAAGACATGTGTTCTAGCAGTTGAATCCTTTGCAGGGATTCAAAAATGCATTTGCTTCCGTCTTTATATGGCACACAAGTTCAAGGTCTTTTCCAAAATATATTTTCACTTTGCCTCCTGGTGTCATAGCACCACACGATTAGGTTGTGTTCCTGTAGAGCTAATGTCATACAATCTGTATCCTGATCTGTAGAAAAACTAGATATTGCTGGCCTAAGTACCTTTTTTTTTATTTGTTAGCCTATAAAAGCATAAAATAAAATGTTCATTTCAGCTTTAACAATATCTAATTAGTGACATTTCCTTCACCAAAGTTTCTATCTTTTTTATTGGCTCTAGTCAAATTGTTTTATATGTCCTACAAAATGTCTCATCTTTTTTTATTTCTTTTAAACTTCATTATCTTTTTGATGACACAGTAATTTTCTTTTCATCTTTTATCTCCCTTTAGCTGACATCTTCACTTTGTCTTTTTACAATCATGCAAGCTCTTATTCATTTGTTTTGGTAAATTTTAATGGAAAATTCAATTTCTATGAAGTATATGCTAGTATTTTTAGAAGTACTTAATCAAGTTGTGAAAGATTAGGTGAGCAGATTACACAAAAAACTACATATGTCTATACAAATGTGGCAAGACAGCTTGCTCATAGGGATCCACCAGGGAAGATTTGGGGTGAATTGTGACAAATTATATTCAATTGATATCCTACTTTTCATTAATGTCTGTTCAAGAAACTTGGCTTCTTCCAGATTTTTTTCAGGAAATTTTTATGTGCTGTTTAAATTTAAGGTTCAAAAATATCCATGCATTCTGAAGTAAAACAAGAAGTTTAAGTAACCAGCAACAAAAGAAAAACAAATAAAAAAAATAGTAGACAGAATCCAGAACTCAAGACAGTGTTTTGGTATTATGAACAATAATTGAACATCTTTACAAATAATTTTTCAGAATTTTGAGGACTCTCAAAGACACATTTGATTTGTGAAATTAGGTTTTTGGATTCACTAAGCACCATGGTACTAGGGAAAGTACATAGGATTGAGAGACAGGAAAGTGCTGTATATCACCTCTTATCTGCATTTCCTCTTCGGGGAGACTTGGTCTGTTGTCATTCCCTGTTTACCTCTTCTAATCAAGGTTGATAAGAGAAGACAATCATACTTGTTAGTTACATTCTCCCAGAAACTCACAATTCTTATTAAATTCAAACTAAAAGAGAATGGAATATAGATAAGGAATAGGTAGATGCAGGATTGCATTTGTTTGTGGTGACACTTCTTAATAGATTCTGGAAGCTTAGACCTTTGAAAATAGTCACCTAACTAAATGAAGTGGGAGAAGGGAAGCATGAGTGAAAGTGGAAATGATCTGAAACCAAGTGGAGGAATGTTTACTGAGCACATCACCACCAGTGATTGAATGTGGGACAGAAAGTACAGCCAGGTGGTCAGGAGTCTAGGTTCTCAAGTTGGAGGGACCTTGCTCTGAAACACGACTCATCCAATAACTAGTTGAACCTACCTCTTAGAGCCCCAACACTTTCACCTGTATAATGCAGATAATAACAGTGCCTATTTTGGGGGTTACTGTGAGAATAAAATGTAGAGGGATTAGTCTGGTGTCTGATACTACTAACAACAAACATTCATTTACTGATCCCTAGATATCAGTCAATCTTAAAGGCTTTCCAGGTACTATCTCAGTAAATACTTAAGTCATATTTGCCTTTCTTATCCTTTTCATAGGGGATCCTAAATTTTCATATGTATATACACATGAAATATATATCTGTATGTATATATTAATCAAATGTATATATGTGTGTGTGTGTATATATATGCACACCTATGTGCATATCTATATCTACATGTATATTGCAGAAAATTAAAAGCAAAATGGATTTGAAGCTCTCTGAAATAATATGGAGATTATTGTACATAAGATCCTTAGTGCATTTCCTCTCATATTTGAATATCTTTTTATAAAGCAATCTCCTTTAAATGTTCCCGCATACCTAAGATTTTTAGTGCATTATCAAATCTTCTTGCTGTCTTTTAGGTCAAGGTCACATTTCAAGATCTTATTTTCAAACCACACCAAGACATACAAGTACTCTTGAAAGGAAATCCAATGTAACACAAGTACTTAACTGTGATCATTATTTTTATGGTACTGTCTCACTTAATCATATCACCTCTATAAACTAGATAAATTTACCATTCATATTTATAAGAAGAAAGACTGGAGCTTAGAAATCACAAAATATAATTGCCACATCAAGTGAGCAAGTGGTAAAGTCACTATTTAAATTCGGAATTTTTCATTTTAAATGTTGTCATGTTTCTACTACCATTGCTCTACTAAAAATCTGCAGAGCAGAAAATTCATCTGGAATTTCAAAAGCATGGAGTGAAAAAGTACTACACCACAAACAGATCTTTTCTGTAGCTCATTGTGTATCTTGAATCTTGTAAAGTTTGTATTCTATCTATAATATTTTTAGTTATTATTAGACACAATTATTATACATACAATTCTCATGTATTTCATTGTGTCTCCCCTACCTTAACTCACTTAGTGATGTACTAACCCCAGGACTTCAGAATGTGACTGTTTTTGAACATGGTGTTTAAAGAGGTAATTTAGATAAAATGAGATCATTGGTGGTGGTTCCAAATTCTGCATGTCTGTTGAATTTATAAGAAGAGACAGACATAAGGCATAGATTCAGAAGACACATTAAGATACTGAAGAAAACTTCCATCTCCAAGCCAAGAAGAGAGACCTTCAGAACACGACATCTCTGGCAATAACATGATCTGAAACTTCTAACCTCTGGAACTGCAAGAAAATAAAGATTTTAAAGAAAATAAATCTTGAAGAAAATAAAGATTTGTTTAAGCCACCTAGTCTGTGATACTTTGTTATTGCAGTCCTAGCAAATTAACACCTACTGTCTGGTAAAAATTACACTCAAGAAAGATGTGCTGTGTTTGTTGTAGCTTCATGTGTCGTCCAATTACACCACCATATTCTCCTAGGAGGTCAGTTAAGAAGGATAAAAAGTACCTTGCTGCCTGCCTTAGAATCCAAACTCAGTGTGAAACAAAAGATAACAATATTTTGAGGTGCTATTCAAAATGCACATTAGGTTAACTATCTCTACTAATTCATCATTGACAATAATGAACACTGAGTTCAGAAACTGCGACTATCATCATTAAGGCTCCGAATTTATTCCTAAGCACATGCCTTGAGGCCGGCCTCAAGCTCTGGATAGGTATTGAGTGCTGTTGTCTGCCTCTTGACTAGGCTGCAGCCAAGAGACCAGATGATAAGGGGGATAATACGATATCCCTAAGGAAGAAAGGAGTTTCATGCTTAGTATAGAACTCAAGAGCCTTTGTTCACTTACATTAAAAACACACAAATATCTGTATATTATTTTAATTACCAACATACAATCAGAACATAACCTTTCAGCAAGGAACTACATTATATTTTTTTCTAGGCTAACTTTAATAATCATATCAAAGCAGCTCAGATATAGTGGTGACGTATAAATAAAAAATCTTGCAAATGGAAAGATGTTGAATATAAGATTAGTACTGAACTGCAATATTATTTGGTGTTATTAAAATGAGTCAAGTGTTAAAGCAATAAATACAAGAGATATTCCATTTGGACGTTTTTAGAGAGCACACACAGAATACAGATAGATGTAAATTGGCCATCACCTCTCCATAATGGGGTACAAAACCTAACTTTCCTGCCGACTTGGGAAATTATTCAGAATATAAATATAACAATTCATTTATTGACTTTGCATCCTAAGAAATATCAAGAAGAATTGTCTGATATGAATGTAGACCTTGGGCTTACAAAAATCAATATGTATCTCTCAGGTCAATCAATTTATTGATGTTTCTCTCAATGAGAAGTCAGTAGGTGTGTAATACCACTGTGGACTAAATTTCAACACAGAAAAGTTTCAGTGTTGATTTAGTTTTGTTTCCCTAAGAATTTTTTGTCCCTCCTGATTTTTCATGATCTGTATCAGTTCCAAAAGGAAAGAATTTAAATCTATTAAATATTTTAGGCTTTTTGTTTCTCATGTCACTTAGCAAAAGCAAAATGTATTGCCTTTAGATGGTTTCAAATGAATAAAGTCTAAAATCAACTCTCATCAATTTAATTTTTTATAGTGAAATTTTCATCAAATACATAGAAATTATTTAAAGCTCTGAGTTGTAATTACAGACTTTCCAAAGAAATGATATGATTATTTAAAAATAAGTGCAAAGAACTGTAGTAAGTAGAGGTAAAAACTTCTAAAATAATTCTTCTGTAGGCAATCATCAACAGATGAATTGAGCTAATGTAGAAAACTACACATTACATTTAAATATAGAATTCAGGCTAATGTTACAAGCCTATTAACGGAGCAAATTAGCAGTAAATGTACTTCACACGTTTGTTGTTTAGACTAATATTTTCTACTTTTCAGCTAATGTCTGCCTTCATTAGAGAAACTTGTGTCTTCAAATATATTTGATTTATTTTTCCAAGTGCACTTAAATCACATATATATTTTCTTTTTATGTTAGGGAGCCAAGTACATTGATTTCTTTTTATATAGTCTTCTTACAATCAGTATGTGTGTTGCTCAACTACTTATGATAGTAATGCATAATTGACATATAATCATACCTCAATAACAAATTGGCTGTTTATTTTTCTTTGTGTTGGGTAGTGATCTCAACCAGTTGTTAGCTGTTGCCCATCAAAATCTTATTATTATGCTCTTTCTATTGAATCATATTAGGATCTAGAAATCAAAATAAAAGATTTATAAAGGAAAATTCACTATCAAGAGATCTTGTATACTTGCTATACCACTAGCCATGAAGATCAAAGCCTTTAGGTGAGATGAATGGATTTGGTGTTTACATGTGGATTTTGTCATAGTTGTTAATATATCTAACAAGTAGAGTAAGGTTCTAAAGTTTCTCTTTTCTTCTCTATCTAACCTGTAAAAGTAGAAAATGGCTATTGCCCTCTCTCACCTCATGCCACTTGGCAGTATGATTGGAATTCAAGGAAATCAACCCTCTTGACTTACCTACTTGATTCATATCCCTCTTATTTATTGATTTTGACCACTAATTTAGTCTGAACTTGCTTTCTTTTACTGATTCCATTTCAACTAAAACCCAGCAATGACTATAATCCCACCCCAGCTTTTTGATAACTTGTCTTTTTGAATGATGTAGCATTGGTATTTTTACCAGTCTTGTAGCCTAATTATAATTAAGCTTCCATAATTTATCAGTAGGAAGAATTAAGATCCCTTTCCTGACACTTTAGACTTGATCTCAATATATGCATACATATTGTGCAAAATAACTATAATTAGTTGTCTTTTTCATTTTCATTTAAATTATATTTTCCCTTAAGAAAATATAATTTAATACATATATATACACATAAATATATATATACACATAAATATATATATATATATATATATATTTATATTGTAGTGAGGATTGAACTCAGGGGAACTCAACCACTGAGCCACACCCCCAGATTTATTTTATATTTATATTTTATATTTATATTTTATTTAAAGATAGAGTCTCACTGAGTTGTTCAGCACTTTGCTGTTGCTGAAGCTGGCTTTGAACTCGTGATTCTCCTGTCTCAGCCTCCCCAGCCACTGGGATTACAGGCGCACACCACCACGCCCAGCTTATAAGGTTATATATTGACTGATGTAGCTTTTGATCATATCTTCTACATAATCTAGCTTGATTAAATTTAGCTAAAATATAACAACAAATGGATGTTTTAATTTTTTGTTGATATTTTATTTTTATTTATTTTCAAAAGTCTTTTTAAAAAAAATTTTTGGTTATTGTTTTATTTATTTGTATGCAGCGCTAAGACTCAAACCCTGTGTCTCACTCATGGTAGGCAAGCACTTTACCATTGAGCTACAACCCCAGCCCTCTTTGTTGATATTTTAAATGGAATTTATTACTTTTCGGTTTGTTTTCTCAGAGAAATAATATTAAACTTCAAACAAAGATTTTTGGTTTTAATTTTGGTAATTCTGATAGGTTACACAATTCATGGTAAAACCCTTAAAATTATCCTGTTGCACTGACTGTGAATAAATAAATTTTAGGTGACAGTTTCAAAAAATGGATTTCAAATTTTGAGATTTTTACATCGACATTTGGTCATCAGTTTTTCAAGATGGTCCTTCCCACTCTCACCTCTGCATTGAAATTTTTATCCAATCTTTTTATTTTCTTGCTTTCTGCTGCTTTCTTTCAATGAAATAAACATAATTTGCAGTCATATTTATTTATATATTTATTTGTTCAATATTTTTCCTGGAACTGGTTTGTAAACTCAGAGAGCTCAGGAACCGTGTGTATTTTACTTGCCAGTGTTAATCCTGGGAAGAGTAGAGTAGTAGAGAATCTGGCACATAGTGAGTGTTCAGTGTTTTTTTGGAAGGTATTAGATGATAGTAAAGTAGAAGGAAGAAGGAGAAAGTAGAAGAGGAGTTGTTGAAGGAAGAGGAGAGCTGCAGAAGGACAATGGTGACTAAATTTTACATGTTCTTATTATGTGCTAGTTATTTAATCTTCACAACAAACCTATCAGGTAGGTCCCATGAAGAAACAAAGTCACAAGGGATTAAGTAACTCATTCATTGTCAATCCTCAGATGACAGAACTGGATTTCAAATTCAGGTTGTGTCACCCCAATCTAGCCATTTGTGACCTGTTCTTAATAGAGAGACTGACATGGAATCCCAGGGTGCTCATTTCACAGTGACTTCCCCACCCACCCCAAGGTAGTTAGAGCTTGTAAAAGTAGGTTTACATTAACCTAGTGGCATGATTTCATGGAATTCTCTGAACCATATGTAGAAGTAAGATTTTTCAGGCACTAAATAAGTTCTTTTTATTCACTTAACAAAAAGGTGATTCTTAAGGAAACTTGATTGCAGAGGAAGTAATTTCCCTTCTTGGTGTCCATGTATCCTACTGGGTCTATGAATTGTATCCTTACCTACACAGCTGGCAGATGATATTTCACCCCAAGTTCTCTGAAGTTTTGAAAGTATTGTGTGAACCACTGAAAAGACATAAAATCATTAAATCCATATATTGCCTTAGGTCATAAAGTTTGTCTGCACCATAAATGTAAAGAAATAGGTCAACATACTGATCATAAAATCCTTCCCTTCCAATAAACTGATGAGTGCCTGACTTCTACTCTATTTGTTCTGTATATACTATGAATTACTATAAAGTTATAAGATTCATAAACCCATGAAAAATCACTTTGGAACACTTTTATATGTATAAATTATTTTACATAAAACAAAGTACAGTTTGAGGAAATAAAGGGCAGAATTCATCACTAATAAAAAGCTTTATTCATCAACCCCTTTAAAAAGAGCTTTTATTAAGTGCCTGATCCTCACATATTAAGTGGCTTCGCTGGTTTTCACTCATCAGTACTCCTATCCTGGGCTCATCACTCAGGTCATTTCTTTCAGAATGGACAGCCTGAAACTGATAATTACTAGTGAACTTGATTGCTGGACCCCTGCAACTCAGCTAAGGGTTGCATGTCTGCTATTCTTTAGAGTGAGTAGTGGACAAAGAAATGAAAGTGGGGTTATTTGGAAAGACAATCATGAAAGGATTATAAAGCAGAATATTTACTAAGTGTCAGAAAAGCTCTTATCAATATAAAGCCAAAAGTGAATAAAACTCAATCTTGCTTATTAATTTGGTATGGCTATTATTAATAAAAACTCACACATTGCCTCAAAATTTGTTTATCTCAAACACTTTTGTTTAAATTCGATTTTCAATAATTTTGTGAAAAAGCTTAGCAGGAAAAGTTGAAAATATAAATTAATAAAAAATTAAAAAGCACTATTTTTAAACCTTCTGGAAAATAACACACTTTTATACAGCTGCCTAAGCTTAAACTAAATTTGCTCTTTAAGCTAGCCAACATATTTGGGACACCTTCCTTTTTTATTAAATGCAATGTCTATTTCTAATAATGGTATACTATCTAATTGCAGCAATTTATTTAAGTTTATTTAATTAATACATGAATGTTTAGTATCTAAAATTGCTTCCACATAAATTCTTATAAAAATTTCAATCAAGAATTTAGTAGTACTTGGGAGGACAAGAGCACCAAGGGAGAGCAAGAGAATTTAAGAGAGCACACTAAATTCTGTGTCCTCTCAGGGCATATTTCCATATCTCTAGCTCCAATATCCCTGACTCACAGTCATGCCAAAAATATATATATATATGTATAAAATATATTCAGCCAGAGCATCCAACTGATTTAAAACCTTTTGATGACTCAAAGCACAGTTCCAGACATCAGAAATGAAATCTCAATCTGCACCATTTAAATGTTAAATAACTGTATTTCATTATTAATACAAATAATATTTTATTCATTATACATACCAAAGAGATCAGAGTTCATTCATTCTTTCATTCATTAAACACAGCTATGACAGCCTTGCTGTGTCCCCAGGATGGAAGGAAAAGAGAAAAATGAATATCATCATTATTAGTGAGTGAAGTAAGAAATGGAAGCAATTTGGGTGGTCAAATGACTCAGTCCAAGTAACTCTTCCAGTTTCTTTTAGTGCCCAGTTGATCAGAATTGCTTTAGCTTGGCCTATTTTTTTTCTCTAACCAAGATACTTTCCTGCTTTGCTCCAGACAGGACTTGTGAGTCCTGCAGCCACATCTTCCATATTGCTGGTTTTTGGTTGCAGAAGAGGAAATGTGTTGGTAGAGGAGACTCAATCACTTGTTCATCTTTTCTTCGGCTCTTTTCTGAGAGTTTTCCAAACCACATTTTGAGGTTTGTTCTTTTTATATAATAGGTATTTTGTGGGGGAAATAAAAAAACACCTCCATGTTAAAAAAAATCTGACAACCCTTCAAAACACTTACTGAAATAATTTCAATCGGTTTCACTACACAAATGTGAGCATAGTGGACACAGAAGCGAAAGGTGGCTATTTGGAAAGCAATCATGAAAAGATTATAAAGTAGAATATTTACCAAGTGTCAAGGTAGAGGTGGCACCTGTTTAACAAGCTTCTAACACTTTGTCCTACTTATTTGCAACATTAACCCAGTTATAATTTAAATAATCATTTGTTTAGTTTATGTATTCCCCGTAAATGATAAGCTCCTTGAAGGTAGTTCCTCTTATTCACTTGTATGGTCCAGAGTGAAACACAGTTAATGGCACAAATATAGATTGGATGAATAAATAATTGAATGGATCTTGATGGGCAAGATAGAATATATATATTTCCCAAATATGTCTGACCAGGGTATCCTTTGTTTCTGGAATACCTGTCAATATTCCATGCTATTTATTTTTCTACTTTCTGTTGCAGACACTTCAAAGGCATACAGTCCAAAGTTAAGGAAATTGTCTTATGTCCAATACCCAGGTCCTCTTTCATTTCTTGCATTAAGAATAGGACCATCAAGTGTCCAAATCAAAACCTAAGGATCCCTCTTAAGGGCTCTCATTTTCATTCATATTCCACTAACCCTCAATCCTTTTTCTCTTCTAAATCTCTTTATTTGCTTTGTTTCAACCCTTTATTATGGCTCTGTCTCAGTTAAAGTGGACTGGAGAAACCTGAGCTGCCAGGTTCGAAAGCAGCCAACCAGCACAACAAAGGAAACCGAAATGACACACCTTCAATCACTTGCTGCTATATTATAAGCTAGAGGCTAAGCCAAACAAAGGACAGACTTCCTTTTTCCCCTGTCCCTTTTTCTTACTCACTGCATTTCCCATATGGAACTCTGCATGACTTGAGTGTCTAGGTGGAATGGCATAGATGTGGAAATTTTCTCACTGTTGAAGGAACCTACAAGGAAAGTTTCCTACAGTTTTATGGACCTGGGGGGCAAGGGAAGGGGAAGGGGAAGGGAAAAGGATTAAGACCGGAAAGATAATGAAAATGAGTCAGAACAGAGTGCCTTTAAACCCCCAAGGCCTAAAAGTTCTAGACAGAGGAGATGGCTTCACTCATGGCCCCCAATACAGAGAACTTGGAAGGAAGGTTGCTGAGCTAGGAATTTGAATATGCATGGAAACATGCTAGGCCTAGGAGGGTTGTCAGACCTTGACTCAAGCCTATTCGGACTGAGATGTACTAGCTGTACCAAGTCTGCCATGGGGAGGGAGCTTCCTGCATAGGACCTGGCAGGTGAAACCTTCATCCTTATCCAGGAACCAGACTCCCCAGTACTGCCAGCAGTTATCAATTTAGCATACTATAAACTACAATGATGTACTTTATGATTTCTTATACATTTCCATGATAAATAAGCTTCATGAGGGCAGGGGAATTTTTTTGTTTGCTATCATATTACTAATGTATAAAAAAGTGCCTGGTACGTGGGAGATAATTAACAAATATTGGTCCAATGAAAAATGACTTTTACTTCGTATGTGCATTTTTGTCTTTACAATTAAACTATAAATTTCCTTAAGAATTGATATGTTGTCACATTTCTCTATATATCCATCCTATTTCTCAGAGAGGACAGTTTAAATATTAAAAGTACACTTCTCAAGATTCATTTGTAATTTTTACCCTGAATCTTGAAGACAATACTTCAAAATTACAGTAGCTAAGTCTAATTCCTTCCTTATTTAAAAGTTTGAAATATTTTAAAACAGGTGCCAAATATCTCTCAAATTTTTCTCTTTTTCAAGTTTAATCTCTTTCTTCTCCTTAATCATTTTTCTTATGATAATAAAGTTGTAATGATTAATTTTGTGTGTCAACTTGTGGGTCACCGTAGCCAGATTTTCCATGGAACATTATTCTAGATGATTCTGTGCAGGCTTTTAGATACAATTACATTTTAATCAGTGGATTTTGAGTAGAATGTGGGTAAGCCTTATGGAATCTAATCAGTGGAAGACCTGAAGAAAGAGACTGACATCCCTAAGATGGGGAATTCTGTCAGCAGACTGCTTTTGGGCTTCAAACTTCAACATCAACTTTTCCCTAGATCTTTAGCCTTCCAGTCTCCCCTCCTTACAGATTTTGGACTTGCCAGTCTCCAGAATCACATGAGCCAATTCCTTGATCTCTTGTTTCTTTCTGTGTATACACACACACACACATACACACACAATTATTTCCATTTCTCTAAAAAAACTAATATATTATTTCTGTTTTTCACCATATTGTTACTCTCTCCTGCAACCACTATTATCTATCAGTGTTCTACTTAACTAATATATGATTCCAAAGCTGAAGCAGTGCTCCAATATGGCTTTTAATTAATGTAAGCTATCGGGTTATTGTTGACTCCCTTGCTAACCACTGTCCTATGAAGATAAAATTTAAGCTTTCACTATATTTGTTGACTCATATTAAATCACTTACCAATGAAAAAAATGTGTGTCTTATGCATCTGTTTTATGCTAGGAATTGTGTTTGAATCTTTGAATATGGAACTAGAAGGCACAATGCATTTCTTAAAGGAGGTGGATATTTCATTCCTGTTAGCAACCTTGCCATCCTGTGTTTGTGAAATTGTTTTTCTAAATTGAAGTAATACATTTTATGTTTATATTCTACAGGGAATTTTTAAGGGGATTGCTAGAATTTATATTCTAGAACTCCTTCTTGCTCAGTTTGATCTACTGTTTCAACTATCATAATGAAAAATATTGATTTTCCATTATAATTCTGTCATTCAATATTTGACTATTTCTGAATTGATACACATATTTTTCTATGTCTACATATATTTTAAACTTGAAATTATAAATAAGGCTCAAAACATGCTAAAAACTGATCCATATATATGGATTATCACAGTTTGAGAATAATTGTTCAACTAACACATAATTCACAAAAATCCTCTCTACATCTATCTTGTCCACAAAGACATTAACAAAACACTACATTAAATGCCTCATTGAAATGCAGATTCACTGTTTATGTAATTTAATTAATCTGGTATAATTTATTCTTAGTAAACTTAAAGTGGCTCTTGGTGATTGCTCTTCCTTTTCTAGGTGTTCATGAGCCATCTGTCTAATTATATGCCTTGGAACTTTGCTGGGAATTGATGGGATGCTTCATGATGTGTAATTTTGGTATATGCATTTTAATTTTACATAGGAATCAGAAAAATGTGACCTCCGTATCACTTTTTGCCACTCTTCCCAGTCACAATGGGTTTTTTTTTTAATATTTATATTTTTAATTGTAGGTGAACACAATATCTTTATTTTATTTTTATGTGGTGCTGAGGATCAAACCCAGTGCCTCACGCTTGCTAGGTGAACACTCTACCACTGAGCCATAACCCCAGCCCCATTACCATGGTTATTCAGATACTGCTTAGACCAGTGCTATAATTCTATAAGAACTAGGGACTGCATTGTGAAATCCAAGGACAGGGATATTGCTATGTTTCTGAAATCAGCCATGTATTAGTACACTTGCAGAGAACCTGGGAGAATTTCTCCATGTGGTATCTCTCTCTTTCTCTTTACAGCACCTTTTCTCTTGTTTTATTTATTTATTTACTTATTTATTGCAGATAAAATTTCTATTTCCTATTCAAATAGTAGTTAATTCCGACAAATCTGGTATTAATATCCTATTTCAGAAAGTGATTCCTCTTAGGCTGAAATCTGATTCTGTATTCCATTCTCAAAGGGTTTTCTTTCATTGTGTTAAGGTGTCTGTGTCTAAATTAGCCAATATTTTCAGAAGGTGAAATAGTATTGTATGAAAAAGACTGCCTTGTTATCAGGTGGATGGTAGCAGATAGGTAGAATTTTCAGAACAGGAGGTGCTGTGCAGACTCAGCAGGTATCCACACCTACCACAGTGAGCATGGTATTTCTTTCAGGTATCTAAGGGTGAAAAATGGAGGGTAACCTGGACAAAGGAGACTGAGAATTGCAAAAGCAGGATTTGAAGTTGCTTCCTGTCTTTCCTGACTCTCTCTCATCTATTTCTGCTTTTCTCTAAATGTATACCTTGTGGTCTACCTGTTTTCATAATTCTTGCATTCTTTGGCTGCTCATGGCCTTTGCTCTTCTATGACTTCACTGTGCAAATGGCTTGGAACTGCCATAATATAGATCCTAGTCTGATCTGTCACAATTCTTCACTTTATCTCCTACCTTCATTTAACTTGTTGCTCTGAGTCTTTTTGTTTAGATTCCTAAGAGAGAGAGAGTCAGTTTAGTTACTAGTTGAGAGCAGATAAGCATGGATAAGCAGAAGATTTTTGTTAAATTCCCCAAGGCAAAACAAGCATATTGATGGATGTTTATTTATATAGGATATGTTACCTATTAATAGGCATTTATATTTGTCTCTTGTTAGTATAGCCATCCAGTTATCTTTTATTTGAATTTGGTTTATCTTTATGAACATAAAGGTAACTTTTATCATAGAAAAAGTAAAGGTCAATCACTTATGTTTATTTGGTATGTTTGGCTAATATGAAACGATCAGGTACAAGCAGTGCAATTAATTCTCTTTTAAAAAATGTACCATGCCATCAGGCATTTAATCCCAGCTGCTCAGGAGACTGAGGCAGGCGGATAGCGAGTTCATAGTCAGCCTCAGCATCTTAGTGAAGCCCCAAGCAACTTAGTGAGACCCTGTCTCTAAAAAAAATATTAAAAAGGGCTGGGGATGTGGTTCAGTGGTTAAGTGCCCCTGGGTTCAATCCCCATAAAAAAAAAAAAAAAAAACCCACCAAAAAAAATGTGTCATGCTCATGGTTGAAAAATCTTTTTATTTTCATTAGTTATTTTATTATTTATTTTGTTAACTCTATTTTGAACCTTATGTTCCTGAACTTTCTTTAATCTGAGCCTCAGTTTCCTCATCAATAAAATGGATATAGAAATACCTTTTTTAACATCACCTATTGAAAAATTTAGCATCTTATTTTCACATAAAAGATGTTCAAAATATAAGAACCCTTTCTTTTTTTTACCACTCTTGCAGTGCAGGAAAATGTATGATCTTATGTTAGTTTCTTTTATATACCTTTCCCTTTTATTTCTATCTCATTGAAGCCACTTATAATTTTCTTATTAGAATTTATTTTTCAAGACCTTCAATCCTTTTAAAAGAGTGAAGTGGTGGAATAAGATCTATTCTCTAAAATGTTTGAAATCTGCTTTTCTAAAGTCCAGGGTACCTGTCAGACTGTGCTGAGTGTTTCCTTTCTTGACTCTTTCAAGCAGTAAGATGACAACTTGACTTTCTCCCAAGGTTCCTGTCACTTGACTTTCATGAACCAGTTTTTTCTTTTTGGTCAAAGTTAAGTCCAGAGAAACAGCCTCCTTCATTGCTTCATCAACTAGCTGAGAGATGAAATTTTCAGCAAAATGAGACTTCTAGCAGATGTCTGCTTCATTGACATCTCAGCTACAGCCTGCTGTCTCTAGTTCATTCCCACATCAAAATCACT
Source organism: Geosciurus inauris (assembly GCA_004024805.1). Lineage (NCBI taxonomy): Eukaryota > Metazoa > Chordata > Mammalia > Rodentia > Sciuridae > Geosciurus > Geosciurus inauris. The sequence continues at coordinate 62,099 of PVHX01005646.1, read as the reverse complement.
TGTGCCTCTCACTCTTTAATCCTCAGCATGGTGTAGTTCACTGTGTCTTAAACCAGGTTAGAGTATGCAATTTCATGGTCCACGAGTACTCTATAGAAATTTTACATTTCATGTTTCTATTTTAATGATAAAATAAAAGTTAATGCAGTTGCATTCTGGGTTGTGATTTCAGGCCCTGGATTTGCATACATTTTTATGATTTTGTTCATGTCAAATGATCACCTAAAATGACACCACTTAATATTATTGTGCTGTTATTAATATGGCATGTCTTAGTGTTGAGATGACAACAATCTTGTGAACACTGTTGCCGAATTATTTTACCTGTTATTTGTCATTGAAAGACATTTTCACAGAAAAGAAGCTTGAGTTTTTTGGGTTTTCAAGAGATTAAAACATCGGTTTGACCTTATGAAAAAAGACAATGTGGTATGAGTTAAATTGTCACTGGCTAATGAGAAAAGAACAGAAGAGGTGGACTCAGCACATAAATAATGCATCTTCATCAAATGAAGGGAATAAAGGTGTCACAGAGTTTGAAGGGAAAAACTGGAGGAAGAGTTGAAACATCTCACAGCACACAAAAGAACCTGAAGCCTAACAATACACTTCATATCTATCTCGCTTATTTAGAAAAATGAATTATTATACTAAATAGTGTTTAATGTTGTCGGTTGTATCATCCATTGCTTTAACTGAACTATACTTGTGGACTTTTAGCTTTATGATTGTGGTAAAATAGGGCTAGATGTTGGTGATAGAATGGTAAATATGAATTCCTCTCCTGTGCTTTCCTGGCAATTCTGAGACCTCGTTCAAGGCTGTGACTATTGCATTAGTGCTTTCACCTCTCCATGTTATGCTGTCTCTGGAGGTGGCAGACTAAGGAAGCAGCATCTTCCTATTCCCCAATCACCATATTCCCCACCATTCAACACTAGGTAGTCTTTTTGTGTGGGGGATGGGAGAATGGGAGTGGGGCCCTCAGCCCTTATTAGTTTATATTTTGAGGCAAGTTCTCCTTAAGTTGCTGAAGGCCTCACTAAGTTGCTGAGGTTGGCTTTGAATTTGCCATCCTCTTGTTTTAGCCTTCTGAATAGCTGGGATTACCGGCGTGCACTATAGTGCCAGGCTGCACTAGGTAGTCTGATGTCAAAGTTCATGGTAACAGGAAAAATACAAAATTAGAGATCTACTTACCTCTCAGGATAGGTTTACTCAATAAGTCCTGAAGTAGCCAGATGTCTGGGCAGGTAGTCTCAGATTGTATATGAGAGGATGGTGAAGAAAGAGGTCTGGTGGAAAAATGACAGATGTGTCAGAGAAGGAAGAAGGAGAAGAAGGGAAAAGGAAATTTAGAAGGAAATATAGAGGAGGAAAGAAGTGAAAAAATATGGAGAGAGGATACAAATTAACATGAAATTGAGAATAACAGTATAATTGAAAAGTAATTCTAAAATACAACATGGTCAATTAAATCAACATAGAACACATGTACTTGATAGTTTTCCAATATTTTGTTTTTCTTCTAGTTCAATTTTTTTTAACTGGATAATGTGTTATAGCAATTTATTTGAGTCAGAAATATTCAGGTCATGAGATAATCATTTCATTTTACAGTACATTAACACTATCTAAAATTTCAAAAACGTTACACGTCTGGAAATAAAATTGAATGCAAAAGTAAAAATCTTAGAAATGAGGATGTAAACTTATTGGAAATTCAGTTTCCAGTAGATGTTTCAATAGGTACCTATTTGTTTCTGATAATACAATAATATACTTTAAAACATTATTTAACTTTCCAAGTAATCACTAATGAAATTTAAAAGAAGATACATTTATATAAAACACTGGAAAATACAAAGGTAGAGAAATGTAGTTCATTCAGAAAAAGTTTAATAAAATGCACAAATTTTGATAACTATGAATATTAATTTATCAAAATATAATTAATTTAAAACAAATATTTAAATGAATATAATAACTATTTCTAGGAGATGTTTGAGAAAAAGGTAATTAAATATAACATGCCAAATTATTAAAAAATTATTTTAAAGAATGAAACTGCATTAGTAGTAATAAATAAGATCACTTTATTTTGGGTAAAGTTTAATCAAGATGATGACTGAAGCCGGGCACAGTGGCGCATGCCTGTAATGCCTGCACTTTGGGAGGCGGAGACAGGAGAATCCCAAATTCAAAGCCAGCCTCAGCAACAATGAGGCGCTAAGCAACTCAGGGAGACCCTGCCTCTAAATAAAACACAAAATAGGGCTGTGGATGTGGCTCAGTGGTCGAGGACTCCTGAGTTCAATCCCTGGTGCCAAAAAGCAAAAAACAAAACAAAAAAAATGATCACAGAATTTAAAATGAGTATTCTTATGATACAGCCTGATAAGGAATTAATATATAAAATACAATTAAAGAAAACCAAACCTAAATAAACCTAAAATAAACATATAAAACAGTCTTTGATAAAACAAAATCCTATAAGTCAAATAAAATAAACTGAAAGAAAAATGTAAATATTTTATTACAAATAGATTCTTAAATCTGTTTAAAAACATAGATTGGGAGAGATGATGATTTCAAAATAAAATTAATTCATATTCATTTTTAGACCACTCTCCTAAAGTAAATTTTAGGATAAATTAGTGATATAATGTGAAGCAATAACCTCCAGATTCACCACACACAGTATTAGACTCCAGGATGTTCACAATAAACATTTATCATGCAAAACTTCCTAAGTCTTTTCTCTGGGGCTTCTCTTTTCTGAGGCTTACCTAACTTAGCCTAACATTTTTTCTAGACTTACATGACCATGGAATGTTTTTCCTACATAAGAATATTGCACTAGCTTACCATTTTGTGCAAGTAAATTTTATAAGCTCTATGCTAAAGATAAAGCTGATCATAACTGTTACTATTATTCATTATTTTTCTGGAAAAGGTAAAATTTTATAAAATAAGATTAAAATACATAGATTTTGAAATAAATGTTGCCAAAATCATTATTGGATTGCATATAATATACCTTCCTGAGAAACCCAACAGGATGCACTGAAATTGTAATGGATCTAAAAAATGAGTTCTATGAAATGATCTTTTATAAAATCAATATATTAAGTCAATATTTCTATAAACTAACAAAAATGATTAGAAAAGTTGATAAACATATCTTATTCATGGTATCATTGCAATTAAACTTCATAGGAAATCTTTTAGGACTTTATGAAAATACATACAGAAAAATTTGTATGACAAAACTATATTTAAAATCAGTATAAACAAAATCTCATTAAACATAGCAGTTTTAGCGGCAATCAATTCCAGGAATCATATTCTGTCTTCCTAGCCCACATTCTTAACTCATTCAAAAGACTCGCCTTTAATGGAGAGCATTTAAAGATACTCTAAGGCTAACCTCCTACATTTTTTTTTCTGCCAGGAAAGTAAGATTCATCTTTCACTGCAATCAGTTGGAATAGTAAGACTCTAATTATTCACTCAATTATTTTATCTTACTTAAAGACAATAGTTCAATAATTCAAACCATTTTTCTTTGGCAAAATTGTACTGCCTAGTAAATTTTGTCCTTGATTTATGATACATTTTGACCCAAAACTTATACTTCCTGAAATTTCCCTAGGCTATATGACTTTTTGCTTCTTTTTTTTCAAAAGGAAAAAACATCATAGTATATTAGAGAAGGAATGCCCTAACTAGTGGTGTCATTCTTGCCTTCCTGTTTTTTATTAAGCAAAGTTAAATAACGGAATTTCCTTGAAAATTTTGCCAAACTTATAATAGAACCTTTTCGTTTGCAAAACTGACAAATTATTAGAATATGTATTTTGAAAAATAAGGAAACTTTGAAAAAGAAGAGTATTGAAATTAATATTCAAATAGAACAGCTAGTTAGTAAAAATAGTAATACATGAATCAGAACCACGTATACAGAGAATTTACTGCAGTATGTAATAATATCAACCTGTCAAGCCAGATTTGAAAGACTTAAATATCCAATATATGGTTTGGGATTAATTTGATAACCGTAAAAATGTTTTACAGCACCTCATATCTTTATCATAACATAAAAGCTATACAATGATTTTTCACCAAGAGCATAGCATAGTTCATGATATATTATGATTTTGTCATGAGCTCACAGGCTGTGTGTTCATTTCTTTTAAATTTGGCAGTTTGCTTTGTGGAGAGGGAATGTCATATAATAGATGTGCGTGTGGCTGTGACCTTTTATTATGTAAGGCACAAAAAGGCTGTAGTAGTGAATGTGCATGTGCAGTTTTATACTGAAGTCACATGCAGGCCTGAACTCTTCCTGTTCAATGACTCCATTATAAGAACTTCAAATATATGGTTTACTGTGAAGGGTATACAACAAATAGGCTGATTTAGTGGTACAAACCCAACATTGGTGCTCCAGTGTATTAAAATATTGACATATAATACCTTTCATGTGTTTAATTAAACGAGTAATTTAAACTTCACAAGATCCAGTATCCTTATCCATATAATGCAAATAATAAAACCTTCCTCATTGGAATTAAGTAAAACTTCAAGACAAGACACTGGCAGGTAATATGCAGATATATATATATATATATTTTTTTTTTTCTATTTCTCTGAATGCCTGCCCACTCCCACTGAACACCTAGTGTAGAATGAGAGGAGACTGATTTGCAACTGACCTATAAAAATAATGGTATTTTAATCTTTGATATGGAACAACTGAAAGTTATTGAATATATATATATTTTTCCTTTTGAAGATGCTAACCAAGGAATCCACACAAACAGCTGCAATTTCAAATGCTGCTTTGGAAGAACCCCAAATCCAACATTTCACTTTGTATATCTGCAACTCTGGCCTAAATATTGAGAGGACTATTAAAAATTCAAACGTCAGAAAGTTGTATTTGCATTTCTGTGCACACAGGTCAGTTGTGTTAACCCAGAACTATGAAAAATATATCACCACTGCCTCACAGTCTTGTTTTAGTCCTTTGCATTTGCTGTTCTCTCTGCCTGCAGTATTGTTCTTCCAGTATTGTCACTTTCTTTTATCTATCCAAAATCCTGCTCCATCTGAAATTTTTAATTTAGACATTATTTCCTTGGGAAATAATGTCTAAATTAAAATTTAGACAAATTCTGCCAAACCTGGGTAATATATTCAGCCCTTTCATATTCTTCCATAGCACACTGAGCTTCCCCTTCCAAGCCATTTCTCAAATTGTATTGAAATTACTTTCTATACTTATACACATGAACTACTTACTAGACAGCAAGCTGCCTGAGAGCAGAGACCTGCTATATTGTCAGCCATTGTCCAATGCTGTACAGAGATCATAGCACAATAGAGGCATTCAATCAGTATTTTTTGAATTGAGTTTTACTAGGAATGGAAAAAGGCTTCCTTTTGTGTTTTCAACCCAATATAAAATCTAAGAAGAGAAATATGTCAATCTAAATTATGAGCTAAATTCAGCATTTGAGAGCCTACTATGAATTTTAAACTAACCTATTATGTTCATTCTATGTAATGAGGACTTGATGGCTGCAGAAAAGCTAAGTGATGCCTTTTGAAGAACATTCATTGCCATGTAAGTGTTTAATGAACAGTTTTATCACCAGCAAAATTATCAACTTGTGATATCTGGAATCAAATCTCAAGACTAGCATGTAAAATTAAGTTGATTTTTCTGTATTTAGTACCGAAACTCTTCACCGTATATGTCTCATATAAAGGTAAGGTGTCCATAAAATATTGAGGTGAAATAATGAAATTGATAAATATGGAACTGGAAAAACTCTGTTAAACACAAAATGTTTATGACTTTAACATCAATTAAAGAAGGAAATGACTTAGGGATCAGACAAGCTCAATGGTGCTCAAGTGCAATTTCGAGGGCATTAGATAATCTATTAACCACAAGATGTATGTTACTGAGTCATTAGATAATCTATTAATAGAGGGACGTGTATTACTGAGTCATTACCTTCACAACAAAATTTACCGTTTTCATTGTTCACCTTATTCCTAATGTTTATTGACATTTGCCAGATTCAAGTCTTAAGAAGCAGTTGGCATGTAGTTGTTAAAAGAAAAAAATGCAACAGAAGATTTTCTTCATGCCTTTAGAAGCTTGTAATCTAATTAGGGACATTTTAAATACCGAAACAGATTTTCTGTAATTTAATTTGCTATTAATATGGATTATTGCAGATTACCCTGTTAGACTACACTTAACAGCTGGGGAAAAGATAAGTAGCAGGGAAACAGTCACATGGGTGAAAGGCTTCTGGAAGATGATGAGGCTTACACTATGCATAGTAGATAATACACTTTTCATTACAAGTAACAGAAAGTCCAACTTCATGAAAAAATGACAGGTGATTTATTGACTCTCATGACAGAAAATTTCAAAAGTAGATCTGGCTTCTGAAAAGAATTGATCCTGGGAAGTGAACTGTCACCCTTGCTCTGGTTCCATTTCTTTGACTTTTTTTTGCATCTACCCTCCTTAACTTGTTGGCAACATTTTCAGGTACCTCTCTTTTGATATAACAATGATTTCAGAATTCTGGAATTTAATGTTTGCATTCTCCAGAGGATGAATTATCCTGGGAGGATTTCTGAAGGAATTACAGGTTAGTGTATGTGACTTATTGCAGCCAGTGGGAGAGAAGTTAAAGCCCTCAGAATCACCCCATCTCAAATGGAAGCAAATGGCTGTTTAAAAGGGGAAATGGTGGTTGTGGAATAATAGCTGATAAGTCAACCAATGCACATTGGCACTTGGATTTTAAGGAAGTGAAGAATACAGACTTTCAGAGAGAACAGGGTAAGATACCGGGAAGATGTGGCCATCAGTAAGTTACGTTAAATCCTAGAAATGAACTTAACCAGCATGTAAAAAAACAGTGACATATTGTTGAATTATGTGATAGGAATATTTTAAATGGTTTTGAAGATTAACTCAAGGATGTCAATTTTAGAAGCTATATCAACCAATAGGAATCTGGGATAAAAGTTGCTCTCTCTGAAATTAATCTCTCCCTTCAACTGTTTTCCATGGATATGGCAACTAGAAAAAAAAAGGCATTTTTTAAGATATAAGCACAATTATCAACAAGAACCTTTCAATTATGCATGAGAAAAGCAATAGTCTTAGGAAGGTTGAAGGATCTCATCTTAGCAAAGCAATACACAGCTAAGATTATTGATGTTCCACAGCTGGTGATATTTTTGACAGGTTAATATAAATTTGCTAATGTTAGAGTCTGTATTATAGTGTGAAAAATTTCCTGAAACCACATAAGAGTATATTCCTGTTAGAGGTAAAAATGTTTTGGTAGAAAAGAATACATATTCTCCTTGTTTGTTCTCTAAGATGGTTCTCTGAAATGGGGAATAAGACCTAAGGATAAAGGAAAAAAAATTGTTTTAAATGCTCTTTTGGAATCACTGTGACTGTTTCATTTTGGACTTGAAACTGTGGATGGACTCAAAATAATCCTCATGGTTGGGGGTAAGCTGCTTTTTATCTCATCTAGGCAGCATCAGAAACAACGGGGAGAAAGCTTGGAGAAGGTTGTGGCAGAAGGCCCTTAGCTTTTGGGCTTGGAGAGTAGTGATATCCTGTAGCTCTTACAAGTAATTCTTGTGTTGTACTTACCTTTTATTTTAGCCAAATCTTTAGTGAGAGAGTTGTGTTTTAAAAGCTTATTTTCATCTTTGCTGAGCCATAGAGAATTGGAGAAGGTTACATCAGGCCTAGAATGGAATAACCCAAGGGGTAGTTCTGGCTTCTCCTTTGATTTCAGAGTAATGGCAGTTGAGGGGCCCCACCTACCATCAAAGAAAGTTGGAAAAATGGAGCCAGTCTTAGGAGGATCAGCAACAGCAATGGAAGCAGTGAGGCCACCGGGTATCAAGGGTACCGGGAGAGAAATATTCCAGAGTGCAATAAGACACTCAGAACTATGCCTGAGGAGAAACAAGGCTCTCTGAAGGGGACTCTCATGAGTAGCTGGGGATGCTTTGCTGAAGGTTATTAAACAAGATTATAAGTTTATATTGTACTCAAAGGCTGGCGAAGGAAAGAACATTTTGTCTAATCTAAGGAGCCAGATTAATAACAGTGTGAGAACACAACCGGAGAAACATCATCAGTATGATTAGTTATATATAAAGCAGATCAGAGGGCAGGATAAACTAAATATCAGGAGAACCCAGGGAAGAGAAGGGAGAAAAAAAAAATCTCTTTAATGGAGCTTAATGTCTTGCATTTCAAAACATTTTTTAAGTTTTAGGGTTAAACAAAATGTTTATTGTGAGTGGTGTGAGCTGATGGTAGTTGAAAAGAAAGGGATTGACTCTGGGGAAGAAAAAGATGTGAGAGAAAGGGCTCTGCATCTCTAGCTTTCATTTTTATTTGTCACTTGGACGTGACATCAGGTCTTCCAATCCAAGAACACTACTACGATTCACAAACGCCCCTCTTTGTATGGTCTTCACTTGGCTTAGAAGCAAAACTTGTTCAGAAAACAAAATCAGTAGTTCCTATAATGTTCATGTCTGAACTCCCCACACTGTGGAAGTATTCAGGGGACACACAGAGTATCCATTACCATGTCTATCCCTATTTCTATTTCTATAGGTAGGATGAATTTGAACATAACCAACTTATGACTATTTCTCTTTAATTTGAAATAAAAGCCTAAATAAAGAAGTATATTTTTCCCATGGAATAATTGTATCAGATTTTAATTTGTTTATTTTTAAATAGGTAAAATAATATGTATTTATCATGTACAACATGATGCTTTGAAGTACATGTCCATGGTAGAATGATTAAGCAGCTGATTAACCTATGCATTACTGCACTTAGTTACAACACATTTTTGTGGAAAGAACACTTAACTTCCACTTAGCATTTTTCAAGAATAAAATGCACCGGTAACTACAGTTACCATGTTGTATAAGAGATTTCTTGAACTTATTCCTTCTATCTGACCCAAATTTTATACCTTTTGATCACCATCTCCCCAAGCCCTTTTTTCTCATCTGTCCCCCTAGTCTCTGGTAAGCACCTTTCTGCTCTTTACTCCTGTAAGATCTACTTTGGTAGATTCTGTGTGAGTGAGACCATGCAGAATTTGTCCTTCTGTGCCTTAGTTTAATTTTAAGGTATGATTTAAGTTGTCCTGCATTTTGTTTATTAAATACTTGATGAACCGGAGGCAAAACTAGAGAGTCAGGTAGACTTGCAGTGAAAAGAAGACAAAAGTTTGACATCTGGTGATATCTAAGTTTTAATATCATCTGCTATTTAGAACCCATTTTGAAATGCTGTTCAATTTACAGCTGCTCATGTGCTTCATTAGCTAGAGAATATTTACTTTAATTTCAGGGATCATTTTCAGTTTTAATAGTTACAGTCATTCTATGATTTAAATTTGATCATGTGTCTATGGGTCCCTGTCACAGAAAAGTGGATAAAATATTATATATAATTATAACAAATGACTTTCAACTAGTTTAAATCACAATGGGAAATCAAAATATATTTCCAAATAGAATAAATTATGTTATTATTCTACAAGTTTTATTTTTAATTATACTAAAATTTTTTAAATATTAACCTAAAATTACTGAGGAGTTAAAATTATAATCTCTTTTCAAATTCAGCCTCTGTGGAAGAATTCAAATTTTTTGCTGAAATGTCTTTATGAAAGATATAATCTTAAAATTCTTTAAATTAATGAACAATGACAAATAAGTTAGTAGTTTCCTATTTTTCTGTAATGCTAATGTTAAGTGTGATAAATGATATTTCAAAGTCTTTAAAGCTTAAATTGTACACCAATGTGTTTTAATAGCTTTAAAATATTTTGTACTCATAAAAAGAGTTCTTGTTTTACTGGGGATTGATTGCAAGGCTCCTGAGTGCTAGACGAACATTCTACCACAGAGGTGTATCCCCAACCCATAAAACTACTTCACAAAAACACAAGTTTGAAGATTTGTATTGCTAAGGTCTTTTGTCTTATTATTGTTGGTAGGGAAATCTCAATGAAAGCAAATACTTCTGTTTACAAGTTTCACATGAAACCTGGTGGCAGACTTGATTTGTTAAAGCTTTCCTTTCCTCTTTTCTTCCTCTCTCCTTTCCTTATCTCTTGCCTTGTTTTCTCTCTTCTGTTTTTATTCTCCCTTTTTCCTATGATTTAAAATAACTCCACTGTGGTTAGGAAGTAAAAATGCCAGTCATAATGTTGTAATGGAGAGCTGTCTTGGATACATGACAATTTTTTAGTTGTTGCCGTGTGAAAATGAAGAAAAAAGTAAGGACATGGGTTTTATTTATTATATTTTATTTATTTTAAAATCAAAATATGTAGCTATCCACACCTTTAGAATAAAGAGTGAATGCAGATATGTTAAAATTAAGAAGATGAAAAGGTTTCTAATATAACTAGATCATCAGTTCTGATTCTTGAGGACATGGGTTTTATTTATTATATCCCATATGCTAGAACATTTTAGGCACTTTCAAAATGCACTCCAGTAAAATAACCATATAATAATGACCCTGAATCTTACTTCTGATTGCTGGTATGTGCATATAATAAAACTTAGGGCTTTGGAATGCCTTCACTCCTTTTAAGACATTAGTTAATTCCATTGTCTTTTCCTTGATCAGTTTAATTATGCTATCAGTTATTTCTAATTTTTAATTAACATTTTATGTTTATTCTTTTTTAATACAACCATGAAGTTTTCTTGGTATCTGGAAATAAATTTCAAAAATCTGAGGTAGCTTGTCAGTTTCCTTTTTTTTTTGAAAATGAAAGTTCAGTTGTAAGTAGAATTTAGTTTCTTTCTATGACAGAAGACCAATTAAATTGCACATGACAATGACATTAACAGTGTTCTTTGAATATCACATTTTCTCTCATATTGATTGTGGATGAAAGAGTGAGTGAGAATTCCTAAAACTAGCTTTGGATGACTTAGAGGGCAAAGTGAGTCCTGCCATCCTGTTGACGCTCTCTCATTAGTGAGATAAACCCTTCCTGTGTGAAGCTTCTGAATAGTACATCAGACTTTAGCTCTCCTAATGAATTCCACAAAATTTTAGCAGACGTTTTTTATGCTCCAAATTTTCATATGATTCCAGATGAGATAATGCTTGTTTGGGTATTAAAATACAAACATTTCCATAGATCTATGATAATGAATGTATAATTTGTTTTCCAAAGTCTTATTTTATTCATTGCTTTGCTGATACAAACACCCAAGCAATGAATCAAGGCAAACAATGAAAACGTTTCCTTTCTTTTTATAATTTTCAAATGACAATATTCATAACAAAAAATAATTTTCAAAATAAAAGCTTATAAATTAGTACAAATTGACATGTCCATCATTTGCTTTGTATGAATTCAGTTTTCCAATACTCCAGGAAGTTTCAGTGGATCTTTGACAGCCCCAATGCTGCAGAATTGATGATCTAGTTATATTAGAAACCTTTTTATCTTCTTAATTTTAACATATCTGCATTCACTCTTTATTCTAAAGGTATGGATAGCTACATGTTTTAATTTGAAAATGATCTTTAAAACTCAAGCTATCAAAGTTGTTATCAAGTTAAAATAATCAAGTTATATTCATTTATTGTTTCTACAGCTGAAAAAAATCATAGTACATGGCAAGTCAAAAGTGGGACAATTCTTCCTCTGAGCCAGTGTAAACATTCACATGGTTATTTTGGAAGGCTTTGCTTTCTGGCACTACGGCTGTCAAATTCTTGGCACTCAAGTGTGGGGTCGCTAGTATTAACAATACTCAATGAACATGAATGCCTCTCAGAACTTTCGAGTTGTAAGTGCAGAAGGAGGGATAACTTGTATAATTTAAAATCAAGGATGCTTATTTTATCATAGTCAATATAATTATTACTATGAGGTTTTTGAGGATGTTATTTAAAAGAACACAAAAACAAGGATGGAAAACTCAACTATACATCTGAATTCCCTTTATCCCAGCAGTAGCTAAAATATATATTCCCAAAAGATCCACTTACATATTTATTGACCTTTTAGATTTATTGGCAGTGTAGATAAAGTATTGAGAATGTTATCATATGAAATCATAAATATTTGCCACACTTATAAAACAAGGACATCTTGGGGAGAAAAAGACAAAAATCATTATAACAAATAGATATTATATAACATGTTTATAAGCCGGGCGCAGTGGCGCAAACCTATAATCCCAGCACTTAGGGAAGCTGAGACAGGAGAATCACGAGTTCAAAGCCACCCTCAGCAATGGCGAGGCGCTAAGCAACTCAGTGAGACGCTGTCTCTACATAAAACACAAAATAGGGCTGGGGATGTGGCTCAGTGGTCGAGTGCCCTGAGTTTAATCTCCAGTACCAAAAAATAGAAAATAAAAAATAAAATGTTTATATAATGTTCACTTGAAAAATATATTTTTTCTAAGAGCTTGTGTTAATGTTTATATATAGGGAGTCCACCAGAAGCTCATCTGTGGGACAACGCAAGAAAGTTTGTTCTGGCCACAGCAGCAAAAAGCTGACTAAAACAGTCTAAAATTTATGCAAAATATGATCTTTATTTTATCTATTCAGGGTGGTAACCAAAGTTTTCTCACAATTTATTCCAATGGATTAAAATTGTTTAATTCTTAAAATGTCTGAAAAAGCATTTTAATGTGTTGAGGATAATTATTCCTTGATTGATGTGGTAGGAAAAGCTAAGCTTCAGATTTAGTTTGGCTTGGTTCATGTCACATTTTGATAATATGGTGTATGTTGGTATAAGAGAGAAATAGGAAGAACGTGTGTGCTCAGCCCTGCGAAGGCTTGAGATGGGACAGTCCTCAGTGTTGAAATAGTGCTTTGCTTCTGTTGATGGGAGTACAACCATAGTCATGGAGAGAATATCACCGTGCACATTAGGTGTTAGGGTTTCTATTTGGAGTGCAAGTTATGATTACTTACAAAATGTAGAGCACAGGTAAACATGAGCTGGAGCCCTAATTCAGACAGATCAGTCTATTTATCTAATTGAGGAAATAGCAACAAATGTATCTGATCACTGCTGTTCAAAATAGGTTGCCATAAATTCTAACCACACCACAGGGCTCATGCATCTTTCCATGTGTTGTGTACTTTCATGTTTTTTTGCTCTTTCATCGCCACAGAATTTCTTTTCTTTCTGTCTCAATTGAAGTCTCTTATATATATTTCAAATAGATTCCTTTTAAATAAAGTCATCTAGCCCTAGGCAAAATTAACCACAGAGTAATCACTGTTTGGTCATTATTAAATTATTTGTTTATGTCCATGTTTCCACTTTTAGGTAATATTTAACATTAGGGCCAGATTGTGCCATTTTCTATCTCTAAATTCTCTCTTAAATATTTATTGAATTGAATAAAATGATTTAATGTTTAACAGGTTGTGTTACTTTGTAACTCACATTTTGTTAATTCTTTTCTATGCATTGCTTGGTCTCCACAAATAATTTTAACATGGTTCTCTACAGAAACTTTCACATTGCTTTCAATGTCCAATTATAGCCTATGTATTTCTGGACTCTTTTGTCTAGGTCTTGCCTTAGGTCTCTGCTCTTAACCTCCAAAGGTAAGGGGAAAAGTTTATTTGATAATCTTTAAAAAGCAACTGTTATTGCAGAACTGCAAAAGTTATTCATTCATATCCTATTGTTTCAGCCAGCTTTATTGATGCTGTGACCAAAAGACCTGACAAGAATGGTTTCAGAGGAGGAAAAGTTTATTTGGCACTCATGGTTTCAAATGTTTAAGTTCACAGATGGCTACTTCATTGTTCTGGGCCCAAGGTGAGGCAGAACATAATGGTGAAAGGGTGTGGGGGAGGAAAGCAGGTCAGAATCTGGCAACACAGAAACAGAGAGAGCTGTGCTCACCAGGGACAAAATAACCCAAAAGGCACACACCCAGTGACCCACCTCCTCTAGTCACACCCTACCTACCTACAATTACCACCAGTTAAACCATCAGTGGATGAATAAACTGATTAGTTTAAGGCACTCATCACCCAATCATTTCATCTCTCAACTATCTTGCATTGTTTCACACATGAGCTTTTGGAAGACACCACATATCCAAACCATAGCATCTCTTTTTCAACAAAAATTAAATATTAGGAAATATAACTATCTTCCCTTTTCTGTACATCTGTATTACACAACATAGGAAGGCACTTTTCACCATTTCACACTCTCTGATCTGATTGTGGTTGCAGATCCCAAACCAGTTTGTCAGCAGCCTGCTGCCTAAATCTAATGCCCTTGCCTCCCATTCATCTTAGTTGAGATAGAATTATTGACAGAAATGATTTCTGGAGGGAAATTAAGAATGATAATTAATGTGGTGCCCCTTACAGTTACTAAATGGCATGTCTATCTCTATTTGTTTTGGGGGAGGAGTAATAACTCCATCCAATTTAAATGAATCAGTATAAAATTTGGCACAGGGACTTGCAACTCAGAGACCTTATTAAATACAAGGATGATACTACATTACATTTAAGCAGCACCTGTTGAAAATTAACACCTAATAGTGTGCAATTACTTAGCAGTTTCCTCAAGAGGAACTCTGCCTTATCTCTTTAATTCAATTCACTTTGCTTCAAAGAATTTGATGTGTATTATTCAGCTTCTGGCTCTAAACAGAGGTAAAAGTATTTATTCATTACAAGGTAAGCACCTTGGTTGTGGAGCAGTATTTCATACAGCAGAACCATTCTCCCCAGTATAGACGTTTGTTTCAAATACTTAGCTTGAATTTTATTTCCTATGTAGATTTCTCACATTAATTCTTCAGCATCAAATAGATTCTTTAGAGTTCAATGATTAAATATGATAGATGTATTCATTTTTAAATGAATTTTCATTATTTTTGACATAATTTATATATATAATTTAATAGGTCAAATAACACACCAAGGCTTATAACATAATAATAGCCATTTCCTATCCCACTGTTTCCTCTTAAATTCCCATCTTCAGGGTTGGTGCTTAGTGGGTATATCCTGAAGTGCCTTAGCTGGTTGATTGTGGACAATGTTTAGATTAGTTGGTATATATATATTATTGGTTGTTAAACATTTTAATATTCAGCCTTACTTACTTAGCAATTTTGTTAGAAACTGGCATTGGCACATTTAATTCATTAAAGTCAAAATGTGCTCAACACATTAAAGTCAAAATTCTCTCAAACTACTTGAGAATTATTTCACATTTTATCTCCATTTGATACCCTTCCCAAGACTCAGACTGGTTTCTTTATGTTTTAGTCCCAGTTTTTAAGCATAAAACATTGATTATTGTTTATATGGCCACTGTTTGTTTTTTACTTGTTTTATTTTTCATCCCTGGCATCACTGTCCTTCTGCCTTAAATACTTCCTTTAGAATTTCTTTTGACAAGATAAGGTGCATTTCCATGTGGGTGGAAAAGAGTGTTGTGCTGGGCAAGGGGAATCTATGAAGAAAACATCTTAAAAGGAAGCATTTTGAAATGACAAAGAAACAAGTGGATTTTTTGGTTAAATCCAATTAGGCTAGATCTAGAATCCTACTCTAGGATCTCTGATCCTATTTAGGGTTTTTTTCTTTTTCTTTTCTTTTGTAAATTGAAGCTACAGAACAAAATGGCCATTTTTTAAATCTGCAATTTGCAATTTTTTGACAAACATTTCTTCACTTTGTTAATATATCAATTTTCCATGATCCATAAGCAAGAATACCTGATAATTTTTGTTGTTATCAACTATTTCCCTAGCACAATAGCCATAGGGTAAAATATGAAAGGAAGTAAATTGCCAGATTAATGTTGTAAAATTTTGCCAGTGATATATGTTCTTATCCCAGTCGATTGGTCCTTTTAGAGGAACAGTTTTGTACAGCATGCTATGAAGCAATACCAGTGTGTCCCTCAACACAGAGACAGCTTTTACATTGCTTTTGAAATGAATAATGCACTAGTGAATTCCTGGAACTTAAATAAATCCATATCTTGGCTTTTGCTACATTTTAAAATATAGGTCTTACATTTTCACAATGTGGCACCCTGATCTCAAGAGAGAATCCACTTACCCAAAGGTAAAGCCTTGACAAATTTCTTTTTCTCTTCTTTCTTTTCTTTCTTTCTTTCTTTTTTTTTTTGACTGGGTGCAGTAAACTTATCAGCGGTACATGAAGATCCCAAAGCACATCCCCTTTTTCAGGGGTTCTGGGATGGAAACTGAACTGAAGAGGCAAGATTCTCAGTGTTTTGATTCACTAAATTGAGCAGGGATAATCACCTCCCACAGGCAACTGGTGACTCTTTCCTCTTCTCTTGTGCTCTTGGTGATTCAGGTTGCTGTTACTTTTTTCTTTGGTACTGGGGATTGAACTCAGGGGCAATCAACCACTGAGCCATATTCCCAGCCCTATTTTGTGTTTTATTGAGAGACAGGGTCTCACTGAGTTGCTTAGCGCTTCGCCCTTGCTGAGGCTGACTTTGAACTTGTGATTCTCTTGTCTCAGCCTCCCAAAGTGCTGGGATTACAAGCTTGCTCTTACTTCTTGGCATGTGTTCCACCATCCTTATAAATCCATTGCCATTAGGAAATGGTCTGAAGAAAGTGATCATTAAAGGCAATATGAGCCCCATATCAAAGACAGAAGAGTGGTTGTTGTTATTAAAGTCACAGGAGACAACCTGGTCATTACTGTAGTGCAGGATACCCTTTAGGGGTTCCCCTGATGCCTGCTTCACCATCTTCTTGATATCGTCAGTTTTGACAGTTTTCTCCAGATGACAGGTTGTATCCATGACTGACATGGAAGGCCATGCCAGACAGCATCCCATTCAACTCAGGGATGAGATTATCCACTGTCTTGGCTGCATTGGTAGATATAGGAATGGTGTTCTGGGCTGCTTCATGGATGTTATGCCAGTTTTCCCCAAGGAACTGTCTGTGGTCTTATAGGGATAGTGATGGCATGAACTCTGGTCATGTCTCTTCTCATGCCACAGTTGTCATGGATGACCAAGGCCAGGGGACTGAGCAGTTGGGAGTACAAGAGGCTCTGCCGATCTTCAGGGAGTTGTTGTTCTTCCCATGGTTCACATCCATCATAAATGTGAGGGCATCAGAAGAAAGAGATTCACCCTTCAAGTTAGCCGGTCTTCTTCTAGGTAGTGAAGACACTGGTGAATTCTATAAAAATACAGCACTGGTTAAATCCCATTTGCTGTTGGTGGGATCTTGCTTCCAGAAACTGGAGATGAAGTTTTAATTTATGACTGCATGACTGTGCCATGGGTGGAATCATTCTAAAGTATGTATAATGTGGATTTGAGGTCAATGAAGGTGTCATTGATTGTGATAATATCCACTTTGCTAGGTGTTCAATATGGTCCAATACATTTATCCCAGCTAGAAGAGCCTCATGTCTCAGTGATGCAGTTGACACAGCACTGCACGAGAACGTGTGACTATCTGTGGAATGGGGAGGAGCAGAGCCACAAATGCTTTTTAAATGATTAAAACAAGGAAAGCTGAGAGAAAGAAAGTAAAGCATGTATAAGGCAAGAAAAATCTATGGAATTTGACTACTGCTTTTAAGGGTGGACTTAAGGCAATCTCAAGGTAGAAGCTTAATTATATAGCACTATCTCTGGAAATCACCATAGCATCATCTGTAACAATGGGCATATATTACCTGCTGCATCTGTCTTTTCATTTTCATAAGCTTATTGTACTCATTTTCAAAGGGAAGCAACGACAACAAAATTATTTGCTTTGCCTTTCCACCCACTGCCTAAGAATTTTTCTTTTGTTTTGCCGAAAGAGAAAAATCATTATTTTTGCAGCTGTGTGCTCACAGTAGATGATACAACTGAGCTCATTTTTACTAATAATTTCACTGAAGGAGCATTTTTTGAAGGATAGAAAGGCATTTTCACAATCAAATTCTGTTTCAATTTTTCCTATGTGGTAAAGTTAGAATAACAGATATCCTGAAAGACTACGTTAATGACACTCTTCTATTTTTCTACCTATAGTTTTCCTCACAATTGTGGGCTTTTGGAAATACATAAGACAACCATAAGCCTTTTGTTCTTGGATTTTTTTTGTAATCTCTCTATAGAATGAGCAAAAGAAAATATTTTTTAAGGGGACAGAGTTTGCTGGAGATAAAACCCAGGGCCTCATGTATGCTAAACAAATTATTTACCACTGAGCTATATCAGCAGCCTGGAGAAATAAGTTAGTGTCACTTATTATTAAGGGAAAAGTAGATTTCAAATTCTTCCAAAGTCATTTCCAGCTTCTAACCCTTTTATGGGTATGAAGTATTTACCTTTCTACCCAACTTCACTGTTGCCACCTCTATCTGTGTCTCTTTCATCTTTAATGGAATCCCATCTTTTTTTTTTTTCTTCACTTATCCATTCCTGAGACATCTTCAGTTCCTTACTTTCCTTACATAACACATTTTGTCATCCACTTGTTCTGCTTCCATACTTGCTGGTTTCCATTTGAACAGCTTAATATAGTTAAAAATCTACCTCAATTACTAGTGAAAATAAAGACAGAAAACATATACGATCTTGTTCTGTATAATATTGGCAAACAAAGTGAAATGGATGTGTCATACAATGTATGTTTCATTTCTTCTTTGAATAATATATTTTTTAAGATAAGAATTATGAAATGTTAGGTATCTCCATTAATTAATCTAAAATGAACTATAGATGCAAATATGAGTGTAGATTTCTGATTTTCTTCATAACCTTCCTGCTGATTAGTAAATATTTTAGTGATTTCTATCTCAAACTAACCATTTAACCCTTTAATGGTTAAGTGCTTAGTGGAAATAAATCTAGACTACCTTTCAAACTCATTACTAATTTTTTTCCAGTAACCCTCAAAATTCACTGATACTACTTGAATGCTGTATATGACCCAGCTCTTTTGAAAGTTTATATCTTTACTCTTGTTCAAATTTAGTGCATATTACAGTCAACCAATGTATCATTTAAAGAGCAATAATCTAAATTATAATTGTACCCACACGTTAGACATTTTCAAATACAAATTATGCATCTATTTCCAAAAACATTGCAATACTATTTATATGAGGACACTAAAAAGGTATCTTGTTTTATATCATAATAAATATTTTTTAACTAGCAACTGATCATTTATTTCCTTTTATTCAGTTTCCTGAAATCATCAATTTTCATTCAGCAAACCTTGCAGTTTGAGTTACTGCCTACCCTCTGGACTCCATGGACTCCAGGAGTGGAGTAGATAGGCTAAGATAATTATCTCATTTGATGCTCCTACTAAGAGTCAGGGGTACTATGTGATTTAAGCTATTCTAATTAGAATATTTAATAGGAATTCTGCTAAAAGTACTCTTATTATTAGATTTTAAACAAGTGATACAGAATGTGAAGAATTATGTGATCTGAAGGTGTGGACACAATGAAGACTAGTACTACAATGAATTAGTCCGCTTTGGTTTCATTATCACACACAAACAACAAGCATCTCTCAAATTTCAGTTGCTTTTGACAACTTCTCTCTTTTCATGCAAGTCTGTGGCTACTGCCAGTTTATGACAACTCTTCTCTTTATCTGTATTGCTTTTTCATTTGAGGTCCAGGTGGAAGGATCAGTGGTTTGGGTCATGCAGTTCTCATGGTATCAATAAAGGAGCAAGTGAGTGTTCCTAATCACTGAAGTGCTCTATGCTTCTGCTCAATCATGGCATACTTTACATCCATTTACCTTCCATTAGCCAAAGAAAATCACACATCTAACTCCAAGATTAATTGGACCAGGTAATCAGGGAGTTAATGAGTAAAGTCAATTTTCTTTTATGTACGGCTAGTATAACTTTCTTGGATTTTGTACCTACCAAGATGTAATGGTTATTAAAAAAGTAATGTACAGTTAAATGTTATTAAAAGTTGGATTTTAGTTTTAATTACTGGGAGAAAAATGATGTCATTTTAAATAATGATTTGCCTTTGGTTTTAATGAGAGAAATATGCAGTGAGGAGTTGTGAAACATCCAGTGGAACTTCTCTAAATTTACCAAATGCTTCTCCAGATGTCTATAAGTGTCAAATTAAACTTGCAAATGATTTTGCTTCATGTAGGCTTTTTAATTGAAGAATCACTCATTTTCCTCTTTCTTCAAAATTTCTGACATTTGGTAGTTGATAGTACGATAGAGAAAAATGTAGTTTCAATGAAGTTTCGCACTTGTCTTTCCAGGATCATTGTGCCCTCACAGCCTTCAACACATACATGTGCTGGTGCATGGCAGCTATTTCAATGAGCCTTCAGTATCCCTTTATCCATAGGTTATGACAATAAAAAGTGACCGTCTTACTTACCCATATTTTTTCTTTTAAACTGAAAAGAAGATTGCTACGCATGTTACAAAAATTCTTAAGACATGTACAAGCCCAGATTTAATTCAATGCTTATTTAAATGCAATTTTTTGAAGCACAGTTAGCATATATGTATCTCAGAATTATATCTGAAATTTTGTTGCACAAATTAAAGGCAGAGGCAATGAAGAATACAATCATACGATCTGTTATACAATCAGATTTTAAAAGGTCTGAAAATAAGTAAAAGGAAACTAACCAGGAAATAAGTCATGGAACTAACCAGGGAGTGGGGATACAGACAGAAATCCACTCTTGCTTAACTTCTGATGACAAGGGTACCAGGTGAGTACCAAGCATATATAATCCACGTGAAGAATGAGACTCAGGACTGGGCAGCATCTAAGACAGTGTTCCTAGCCATGATCTTGCTATATGAAGTATTTGTTTAGACATCACTGCTTGCTTCATTGTCACTGGACTTGTGGCATTTCTGGCCCTTCTGCCACTGGACAATTAGTTGATGTGCTGCTGAGTTCTACAGTCTTGAATATTTGCTCTATGTCATTGCTCTGGACTGCCAACTCTTTGGTTTCATGGAACCTCTCTTTGATCCTTTATCTTTATTTCACTCCCCTTATATTCATTTTCCTGGACAGCAGCCACTCATTGGATGCTTTGGGGCACATGTCTTAACTCTAGCTGCTGTGGTTTGTTAAGAAAAACAAGTTTTCATGTGCTGCAGTAGTGGGAGCAAATTGCTTACCATACTGGATGTCTGCATGTGGAGCAGACAGGACAACACAACATTCTCTACCACCACCACTTACAATCTTACCACACAAAAATAGGGTCATTAGCAGTTTTTTCCTCCTCCTAATAATTTTTTAAAAATCAATATACTGGACAAAACATTTCTTAAAAAAACCCATTTTAGTAAAGGAAATGAAAGTGAAGGGATAAACAATTTGTGGGTTATCGCATAATATATGATAGACAAAATGTTAATGATCTTAATACATACAGAAATTTTGAAATCCATAAGACAAAACAAACATTTCATTTCAAAATTGACAAAGGACTTAAATGAGTCATTCAAGAGGAAATTAAAATGGCTGTTAAACTATGTAAAAACTTGTCAACATAACTGGTATTCAAGGAAATACAAAACAATGGTCTATTATGTCTTGGCATTTCAGACTAGGAAAGATTAAAAAATTTACAATATTCAATGTCTGTAAGCACATGGGAAAAATAGTACTCTTAGGGTAAATTGATACTTCCTATGTGCAAGCATGCAAATAAATGCATATTATTAAAATATGGAACTGTTTTAATGCAGATATCCTTTTTTCTAAGTCTTCAAATTGAATGAAGATCACCCACATTACAAAGGGCAATCTGCTTTAGTCTGAGCTGGCTGATTTAAATGTTAATCTCTCTCATCCAAATAAACACCCTTGACTATTGTTTGAACAAATATTTGGGTACTGTGTTCTAGTTAAGTAGTGTTTTAGTCAGCTTTTTTGCTGCTATGACTAAAGGATCTGACAAGAACAATTATAAAGGAGGAAGAGTTTGTTTAGAGAGCAGGGTTTCAGAGGTCTTAGTTCATAGAAGGCCAGCTGGATTCTTCAGGGCTCCAGGTGTGGGAGGACAACAGGGTGGCAGAAGGAAATAGCTTAGGTGGTGATCTAGAAGTAGAGAGACATTCCACTCTCCATATACAAAATATATAACCCATAGCCATGCCCCCAATGAACTACTTCCTCTAGCCACACCCTACCATATCAGTTACCACTCAGTTAATCCCTATAAGGGGATTAATTCACTGATTGGGTTAAGACTCTTACAAGCCAATCATTTCTCCTCTAAACCTTCTTGCATTGTCTCACAGGTGAGCTTTTTGGGGACACCTCAAATTTAAATCATAACAAGCAGATACATAAAAATTAAACATCACATCCCAGAAGGTCATGAAACCTAATAATTTAACTTTTAAAGGAGAACTATTTCTTTTCTTGGTGGTTTCACTATGGAGCTAGTCTTTTGGCAAAGATTGATTTTTAAGAAAAACACAATTTCTCATGGATCCACCATGTCAACATGGACCAATTTTATTGTAATCATACTTCAATATATGACTAAATATAAATGGCTTAAGCTTTAGCTCTTTGTGAGTTAGGCATCCAAATCAAATTCTCAAAATAAAAACCAAACTAGATCAAAATTAAAATTAACAGCATTGACCTCCACTGATAATGGATGATGATGTTTAGCTGAAACTAAGTGTAGAATAAATAAAAGACTGTCACTGTAATCAATCTATTTCTGCATTCTGATTTCAATGATGATGTTGTAGAGACCACTTCTTAGTATTGGAGTGAGTATTACTAAAACTTAGGTTAAGAATTACGAGTGGAATTTTCAGGTCCTTCTCAATGTTCTGAGTCAGTGTATCTGGATTATAACCAAGTTAAATGCATTTAAGATTATCTTCCCATTTACTATAATATTTGCAGTCTAAGAATCTACATTAAATATCCTACAGGAATAGGTAGAAAGTATATATAACTTTTAGGAAAATTATTAGATAATCTGAAAATATTTTCTAAAAATATAGGCTCAATTCCATGAGCCACTTGTACTATATTAGAATTTCTAGTGGTGAGCCCTGAGAATCTGTTGCTGTTTTAAAGTTGCTCAAAACATACTATGGTCACCCAGATTTGATAATAACTACTTTACATTATTTTTCTTAATAATTAGCAATTGGTTTAGGAGCATCTCAGATCCTAGATAGAGGAAAACTATTGCTCCAGATTACAGGTGACTGCCTGAGTAACAACCATTTTGTCCATTTAATTAATAGATTCACATGCTACAGATAGTAAGAAAACTTGGTTCTTTGTTATGTTAAAAAACACTTACATGCTTTCTTGTTCAAATAGAAAACATTTCATATCTACACATTATAATGAAGCCAAATCACAAGCATGGAAAAGGATTTGTTTTACATTTCATTAAAAATATACATTTTTACTTCATTTTATATATTAAATGATAGTGTTATAAGTGCAAGGAGAAGAGAGCTAAGAAATAATATGCTTCTTGGAATTTAGAATATATAGTTGGGAGGGATGGGATAGGGTTGGTGCCTGTCATCTCCGTTCAAAGAATTAATCACTTTGGGGGTACCTTAAACTTGAATACTTAGTCCCTAAGCATTCCAATTTATGGAGATAACTTCCAATTTTTGATGGTGAACACCTCACAAATTCTGGTTAAATATTATTTAATAAGGACTCTCCCTTGAAGTACAGTTGCTCTGTTGGGAAGATAGCAAACTTGGCCACGTCTATTAACTATAAGTTCCTTGAGGACATCCAGTAGAAAAGAATTTGATTAAGAAACAACTGTTTGGGCATCTGTGAAGCTAGAAGAATAATCACAAAATAGTTACTAAATTTTTCTTCCAATATTTTACTTTCTTTTTTTCCCTATTTTTTTCTTATAGAACTATGTTGCCTTAACATTCCTAATATTAATATTACTAATGAGGGTGCTGATAAATAAAAAGAAAGGGTAAAAATTTGGATTACTCCCTACTGCATTTAAAACAGCATGTACTCTCAAGTGAAACAGAAAGTCTTCACATGGATCTAAGAAAGTATGGAGATTTGGAAGACATAAACTTTATCTCATACTAGTGTAGAATAACAAAAATGACAGTGGAAGCTGGATGCAGTGGCCCAAGCCTGTAATCCCAGCACTTTGGGTGGCTAAGACAGAATTGCAAGTTCAAAGCCAGCCTCAGCAACAGTGAGGCACTAAGCAACTCAGTGGGACCTTGTCTCTAAAAAAAAATTCAAAACAGGGCTGGGGATGTGGCTCCGTGGTCGAGTGCCCCTGAGTTCAATCCCTGGTACCAAAAAAAAAAAAAAAAAAAGACAGTGGATAACTAACTAGCTATTTGAGAACCAAGAATTTGGCTCTTTACATTATTTACATTAATATAACTTTCAAATAGATGAAACACTTATTTATATATATAATGAAGTAAAAAATATTGGAAGAAAATATTTTCCCCTAGTCCTTATATATTAGAGAGATGTTATTAAGGTATAGTGTGAATCTCAGAAGAGATTTTTAAAAGATTAAAATTTAAATATATGACAACAACAAAAACATGAAGGAAAACATATCGAGCCTTGGGAAAACATGTCACATACATAAAATCTTGGTAATTCAATGAGCCCTTAAAGTCAATTTAAAAAATCCTATAAGAATATAAGGGGAAAAGGCAGAACTTGACAATTTATAGAAGAAATTTAAATGACTGTCAAGCATTAAAACACACATTCACCAACCAACAAACCAACAAACAAACAAAAACTTAAATAAAATGAGGTAGGGTTTTTGTAGCATAATGGTATAAATTAAAAGACGATGATGCTCATTTTTGCTAAAGATTCAGGCAAATGGACATAGTTGACATTGATTGAAGTGCAATTTGGTATGTTTTGGAGGATAATTAGGCAGTATGAATTAGATGCAAAAATGTTCATATATTTTACTTTAGCAATTTCATGTAAAGAAATAAATCCCACAGAAATACTCTCATCACAGCCCAACAAATTTACACATTACAGTGAATATATACTACAGTGTATTTTATAACAGCAAAAATTGCTAACAAAATTGGTTCACCAAAGAGAGATCAGCTACATACATAGTAGTACAACTACAAGATGGCACATAATGCAACAGTTCAAAAGAATAAGGTAGCTTGGACATGTAAGAAAAGAGACCAATGGAAATTTAAATGAAAAAGATTGTAGAACAGAATTTACAGAGTGAGCCCATTTTGGGAAAAAAATTCATATGTATAATTAGAAATAATTGGATACATCTATCTAGATAAATGACTGTTTGACAAAGCATCAAAAATTGTTATCTCTAGAGAGTAAGAATGTAATAGAAGCCCTTCTGTTTCCACATTATCAATTTCTGTATAGTTTAAACTTTTGTAGCATGCTTGTGTTAGTTTCATAAGAAAACACTTACAAAGAGAACAAATAAAAAAAAGAAAAGATTAATGGCTTGCTGCCATCTGGGAGTGCCACAAGGCTCTGTCTTCTGCCTTCAGACTGTTGAAAAATGTTATCAATTATTTGGGTGAAGTCATTTATGACAAGCTTATCATACTTCAGGCTGGAAAAAAGTTGGGAGGGATAGTTAATACCATAGTTGATTGAGTCAAATTTCAGCCTTACTATTACGAGAATACCAAGCTACAAATAACAATAAAAAATTAACAAGGATGAATATAATTTACACTACGTAGGCATAGATAATTTATTAAGTCAGTTCAATATATAAGGCTATCTGACTTGAACTTCGTGTAGAAAAGAGATTCAGTTTCTGAGTTCATGATGAACTGAAGGCTGATTCTTTTACACTTTCAGGTTATCCAGGTCTGAGTGGTTTTTTTTGGTGCTCTTCATTGGTCCATCTGGAGGATCCTATTCTCTTAAGAGTGCCACATCTTTAGAGAAACAACAAAATTAGAATGCATACAGAGAATAGGGATCAAAGTGATGAAGGATCTATAAACCTTTGCTACAAATTAGAGCACTTCAACTTGAGAATTAAAGTGAAACAGAAAGGGTGCACTCAAATATTTGAAGCTTGCTTTATGACAATATTTTCCTTTGTTGATTCTAAAAGCAGAAATGATCTGATTAGAGAAACAACAATGCAAGTTCACCCTGTGGAATTAGAAATTCTTAATTCCTAGATATGTGACCCAAACTAGATGATGTGCACAGACATTGTTCAGTGTCTTTTTAATTGGGGAAGGGGTATTGAATTAGATATTTTCTAATTTAAAAAACCTCTAGTATTTTAAGATATTAAAAGAATGATTATGAACTACATTTTATAGGTAAAGTAGGTACTTAAATCTACAAGAATTCTAAACCTATGTGTTTTGCAGAAATCTATGAATGTATGTCAGGAAAAAAAAGAATAAGATTTAGATGGCATACATTTCAAAGTTATTCTGATTTATATATACATATGATAGAATCATACATCTGAAGAATGAACTTTGTGAAGATGGGTATCTCTGTATACATAGAATAATTTCTAGGACATAGTAGGTACTTAATAAGTACCTAGAATAATTTCTAGGACATAGTAGGTACCTACTATGTATTAGCACCTACTATGTATTCTTTCAGTACTAGTGTGTACTAGTACCTACTATGTATTCTTTCAGTATCCTGAAAGAATGAGAAGAGACACCTCAATATCAGAATCAGTGATATATGGCAGAGGGTTAGGACAGATTTTATAACTATGAGAAGGAGACATATTAGAAAGACACAACAGGAAATTTAGGCACATATATTGTATCTAGGAAAGAATTTACACCAGAATAGGAGAAAATCAGTCACTAGTATTTATTAAGATTAAATATAAATTGATAAATTCAGTCTGTGTTATGGCTTGAACATGAATATCCCCCAAAGCTCATGTACGAGAAAATGCAGAGGTATTCGGAGGTGAAAGCATTAGATTATTAGAGCTGTAACCTAATCAGTGGAATTTGGAAGGACTACTGTACTGGTGTTTAACCACAGGCAGGTAGGGTATGGCTAGAAGAAGTGGTCACTAGGGCTGTGCCTTTGGAATTTTTCCCTGGTACCTTGATCTCTCTCTCTCTCTCTCTGCTTCCTGTTTGCCATGAACTGAGCAGCTCTTTTCTGCCATGCCCTTCCAACATGATTTTCTGCCTCATCTCCAGCCAAGAGCAATGGAATTCTCCCACCATGGACTAAAGCTTTGAAACCATGAGCCCAAATAAAGTTTTCCCTTTCTAAATAGTTCTTGTCACGTATTTTGGTTACAGAGAAGAAAAGATAACAAACGTAGTCTCTAATAGAGAACATCTGCAGATTATGAGTATTAGCCAATACTCAAATTAAGTCTAAATCAAGAATTTCTATGCAGTAGAGGATGAGAATTGATTGTAACTTGATGATCTATTTGATGATCTATCAAAGAGGTATCTGCTCATTGATATTCATCTGAGAATAGACATCATAGATTTAATCCAAGATATATTTGTATTAAAGTCTAGGAAATTAAAACCCTGAGTGTTTTAGAGTACCATGCAAGAACTAAGGTACCTGGCAACCAGGAAATATCTGATTAAAATTAAGAAGGGCCAACAGTTAAGAGGATTTATTATTATTTACTGACCTGGGGCTTCTTATACTTGATCTGTTTTAAAAAGAGGGAGGTGAGACAATTAAATATGCAAATGAATGATGGTAATTCAGGTTCTGATTTAGAGGGAAAAAGGGACAGGGAATTAAGCATATTATTATATCTTTATATTAAGAATGAGGATTGTGATATTGAGATTATCAGTGGCTGGTTGGGCAATAGTGGTTTCTGATTTTTGTTTTGTTTTGTTTTTTAATATGGCCAATCTTAGACATCCAATTGTAGGCTTCTTGGAGGTTTTAGAAATTGTAGCTCAAATATAAAAGAGTTTTCCTCTAACTTTATCTAGTCTAGTTTTTACAGAATACCAGTAGCAGATTTATTATTTCAATGATAACTGAGGTCATTCTAATTAAATACTGAAAAAAGTAGAACAATTTAGTTGTCAAGAGAAAATAAGAAAGCATTTATATGCTCTCCCCAATCGTAATGAAATAAAATCTTAATAATAACAGGAAATAGATCCTTGAGAATTTTTCCTGAAGGAACTATTAAACAGTATGTAGATCCAACTGTATTAAAAATATAGTGATCACGGTAAACAGTGATCTATGTATGGTATATATCTGTGCACAGTATATTCCAAAGTGTAGTCATATAGTTTTTCCAATTAGACAGCAATTAGACAGCAGTTAGACAGCAGTTAAACACTACTATAGACAACACACACATACACGCATACACCAAAAGATGGAATATTATAAAAAGAAAATTTTAGAAATAAAGCTCCAGACTTTCTTCCCAATTAATACCATCAATATTACATTTACTGTGTATTATTGATACTCAAATTATGGTCCATGGACCAGCTGAATAAGAATCATCTGGAAGTCAATTAAAAGTTCAGAATCTTAGAACCTATCTCATACCCACTGAATCAGACTCGACATTTTAATGTGATTTACAAACAAGTTCACATACATTTAAATTTAAAATTCAACACTGTTGAAAATAATTTATGTTATTTTGAGATCTCACTCAATTGTTGGCATCTCAGGAAAGGTGCATTAGGCTTCCCATTCATGGCTGGTCATGGTCCCCTTTTAGAGAGCTGCTAGGTAGAAAACCAACACTGCAAATTCATGGAATTTTATATTTTCAGTTCTAATATTATGCTTCTCCTATATTGGATCCCACCAAATGATTTTTGAGTGGATTAAAGAATAGATGAGCATTTCTAGAGATTAGATGAGAATCTAATTCTCAATTGTATCTTTAGCACCCTCAGAGGACTGTAGAATTTTCACTGTAGAAAGTATCATAGCACAGAAACACAAAATGTCATCAAACGATATGAACAATTGTGTAACAACAAAATGGTCACTTAGAAGAAAAAAATGAACTCCAGACACACACAACCTACCAAGACTGGGTCAAGAAGAAATAGAATCTAAACAAATAAGGAATAAGTAAATTAAATCACTATTAGAATTCCTTCATCTAAGAGGGGACTCATCATGGCTTCAAATTCAGCTTCAAAGCTGAATTCTATCAAATATTTAAAGAAGATATCATACCAATACTTCTCAAACTCTTACAAAAAAATTGAAGAAGGAACACATTCATACTTGTGTAAGAACAGCATTACCCTGAGAACAAAGCTGTACAAGGTCACTACAAGACAATCACAGGCCAATATTTCTGATAAATATAGTTGTAAAAATCCTTAACAAAACACCAGAAGACCAAATTCATTAGCACACTAAAAGGATCATTTACTATGATCAAGTGGGATTTAACCCAGGGATGCAAGGATGGTTCAAACTATGCAAATCATAAATGTGATTAAAGGACAAAAGCCATATGATCATCTCACTTGATACAGAAAAAGCATCTTATAAAATTCAACATTTTTTCATAATAATCACTTTCAACAAATTTGGTATATAATGAATGCATCTCAACACAATAAGGTCGATATATGACAAACCCACAGCAAACATTATACTCAGTGGTGAAAAGCTGAGAGTTTTCCCTCCAAGAGTAAGAAGACAAGGATCTTCAGTCTCACCACTTCTAATCATCATAGTACAGAAGGTCCAAGCCAGAGCAATTAGGCAAGAGAAAGAAACAAAAAGCAATAAAACTGAAAAGGAAGAAGTTATATTGTCCCTGTTTGCAGAATAATGGCCTTATATATAGAAAAGTTTAAAGACTCAATAAAACTTTATAAAAAAATTTGTTGATAACAAATGAATGCACTAAATTTGCAGTATAAATCACAATACAAACATCAAAAATAAGTGGTGTTTCTACGTACTGAGAAATATTCAAAACTGAAATCAAGGAAACAATTCATTTATAATAGCTACAAAGAAAAATAAAATATTTAAGATAATTTTAACAAAAGAGGTAAAAAAAGTCTATACACTAAAAGTTATAATGTATTGATTGAAGACATTAGAAAAGGTACAAATAATTAGAAAATGTCCTATGTTTGTGGATTGGAATAATTAATGTTAAAATATCCATGCTACCTAATGTGATCTGCTAGTTTAATGGCATTTTTCACAGAAAAAGTATAATTAATTCCAAAATACATGTGAACTCACAAAAGCCAAATAGCCAAAGCATTCTTGATCAAAAAGAATAAAGCTGCAAGCATCATGCTATCTGACTTCAAAGTGTATAACAGTGCTGTCGCAATTAAAACAGCACACTATTGGCATAAAGACAGACACATAGGTTTTTTTGTATCATTTAAAATATATTAAATTAAACAACAGACATGTAGACAAATGAAACAGAATAGAGAGCTCAGAAATAAATACATGCATTTATGGCCAACTGACTTTTTACAAAGATGCCAAAAACTCATAATAAGGAAAGATAGTTACTTCAGTGAAAAATGTCAGGAAAATTAGGTAACTGTATGGAGAAAAATAAAATTTGACACTTATCTCACCCATAGACAACAATCAAATTAGAAACTACTAGAAGAAAACAGATGAAATATTTAAAGATATTGGAATGAACAAAGATTTTTTAAGATAAGAACCCCAAAGCACAGGAATTTTAAGTAAAAGTAGAAAGATGAGATTACATCAAATTAAAAAGCAACTGCACAGCAAAGGAAATTATCAACAGAGTGAAAAGACAACCTACATAATGAGTGAAAATATTTACAAACCATACATCTCACAAAGGGTTAATATCAAGACTGTATAAGGACCTGAAAGAACTCACTAGCAAATAATAATCATAATCAGTAAAAAATGGGCAATATATTTACATAGACATTTCTCAAAGGAAGACATGAAAATAAACTAGTTTGTAAACTAATACTCAACATCAGTAAATATCAGGGAAACAGAAATGAAAACCACCTGAGGTACTTTCTCACTGCAGTTTGAATGCCTTTTATCAAAAGAACAAAAGAGGGCTGGGGTTGTAGCTCAGTGGTAGCGCACTTGCCTAATGTGTGAGGCACTGGGTTTGATCCTTAGCACCTCATATAAATAAATAAAATCCATTGATAACTAAGAAAATATTTTAAAAAAATGAACAAAAGAGAACATCCTACAAAGGATATGGAGAAAAGGGAATCCTTGCACACTGTTGGTGGTAATGTGAATTGATATAGTCATTATGGAAAGCAGTATGAAGGATCCTCAAAAAATTGACAATAGAACTACTACCATATGATCCAGCAATCTCACTACTGGGTATATATGTAAAGGAAATGGAAGCAATCTGTTGAAGAGACATCAGCACTCCTATGTTCACTGAAGCATTATTCACAATAGCCAAGAAATGAAAACAATCTACAAGTCCATGAACTGCTAAATGGATAAAAAAAAAAAATGTGGTATACATACAGAATGGAATACTATGCATCCATTAAAAAAGAAAGGAATCCTGTCATTTGTGACAAAGTGGGTGAACCTGGAGGATGTTATGTTAAATGAAATGATTAGCCAGGCACAGAAAGACAATTACTGCATCATCTCACTTATATGTGGGGCCTAAAACAGATGAACTCACAGAAGCAGACAATAGAATGGTGGTAGAAGGGATAGGAAGGAGGATTAGGGAGATGATCAAAGAATGCAAAATTTTGGTTGGGAGGAATAAGTTCAAGAAATCTATGGCACAACATGGTGACTAGAGTTCACAAAAAAGTTTTCTTGAATGTCACTGAGAGTAGATTTTAAGTGTTTTACAAACACACATGATAAGCATGTGAGGAATTATTTATTCTAATCAGCTAGATTTAGCCCTTCCCCAATATACACATATCTCAAAATATCATGTTATACACAATAAATATATATGGTTTTAATTTGTTAATTAGAAAGTATATTAATAAAAAATTTTAAAAGTATCACAGAATGGATAGCCCACATCTACCTATGTTAAGAAGATTATGAAGTATATTGGGGAACATGAAAATCATCTGTGCTCTGTATTATGACATCCAAATCGGAGTAATTAACGTTGGCTGTGAGCTGCACTCTTCACCTTTGTCCCACATGCATTTTGAGAACATGGTTCCTGATTCTGGTGTTTGATCCTGAGGCTTCTCCTTCACTTCTTTCTTCTTTTGCCCTAGCTGACTACTGTTGGTCTGATAATGTTGTTTTTGCTTTTATGAATTAATAAATCTCTAATGATTTGTTTATAAATTTTCTTTCACCCCCCTTATATGTATGTTGGATTTCAGTGTTTAAAACACTGGATTATCATCCCATCTAATGGGCTATTTTACTCCAGTCTACCAAAGAAGAAATAAAAATATCTTTAAGAGTTGTCCATTCTGTTCCTGGCCTTCATTTACCTAGAAGAGCACAAATAAGAATATAGAATTTAGGAAGAAAAGGATATACCCATTTGTTCTGTTTCTAGGATCAATTACAAAGCATCTCACAGATAATGTGGCTGTACAAACCTCCAGCTGACTTTTTTTTTTTTTTTTTAAATGACTGTCCTAACTGGCTTATACTTGGGACAGGGAGGCAAAGGGTATATTTTCAACTTCCTCAAATCTGAACTCTTCCCTTATGCCTGGGGTCCTTTCTCAGGAGCTAAACAGTTCCTTGATCATCATGTATTGGTTATTTTGTGTGGTATCCTATTCCCCTCTTAAATTTTCAATATTTTCTTTTCATTTATTAGTCTCAACCCTCTGCAAACTTTCCCATCCCCACCAAAATATAATCATTTTCAGTTTTTTTCTAGTGTAGAAAAAAAAAATCCTCCCTAAAACATTTTTACAGGTAGGTATTGCCCCAATACAAGCAGTTGCTTTGATGGAATAGGAGCTATAATGTCATCCCAACTCATCACCATTTCATTGTTCATTCAGTCCTTTTCCAGTGCCAGTCTTGGGTCTTATTTCACTCCCCATGAAATGTTCTTACTGTTCAATCAAATAGCCTCTAGCTTGCTAAATTTGGTAGGTTCTTCTTGGTTCCTTCCAAGAGCTCCAAAGTGCCGTTCACTTTTACATCTATAGTGCAATTCTGTCTAATAAACTCTTTCCAGAGTAATTTTTGAAAGCATGCTTGATCATTTTATGCTCATGAAACACTTCCTGTGTTTTAAGAATAAAAATTTAAGCCCCTCTTTTTGATTATCTGGCCCTTTTTTTCTCATATGTCCAATCCCTTTTCCTCTATACTGACTTTAAATATACATCAGCCCAAATGAGTCAATCTGTCAAGTCTGTGGCTTTGCACATTCTATTTACTCTATTTAGAATGTCCATGTGCTCTGTGTTGCTGAGAATTCAGGTCAACATTGTATTATTACCTCTTTTGAGAAGTCTTCACCCCCATTCCTCCCCATAATTCATGCACTTTAAAAAAATTTTTTTTAGTTATTTTATTTATTTGTGTGTGGTGCTGTGAATCAAACCCAGTGTCTCATGCATGCTAGGCAAGCGCTCTACCACTGAGCTACAACCCCAGCCTGTAATCCATGCACTTTTAAACACCTTATGCATCCTTCCATTATAGTGCTCATTTCTCTGTATTTGTTGACTTACTTGTTTAATTATGTTTCTCTCACTAGAGAGTAAGGCTCTTGGTTTTCAGTTTCTGTGTCTTCCATCAGTACTTAGTACATGAGCACCCTAACAGGCATGGATTGTAGAAGAATATGATGCAGTTGCCTAAACAATTGAACCAAAGGGTGAGATTAATGCCCTTTGGAAAAAAAGATAAATTATTTATTTATTAATATCTAGATCTATAGGAATATCATAACGATTGATTTGCCAGTGCTGTAGCTTATTGAGGTGAATTTTCATTCTCAACTCCAACTTATTTTATGTATGCCTTTTTAACTCAGTCTGCCCCCCTGAGATATCATAATCTGCTACTTAATTTACAGCAATTTTTAGCAGCTACATAGCTTTTTTGGCTTCTGGAGTTGCTATCTGCACAACACTTAATCAAACCTTTCCCATATAGTATCCCAGCATGAGTCTCTGACCCAGAAACACAATTTATATGGATGTGTGGTATATCACTTAGGATCATTTAGGTTAGCATCATTTAATTAAAACCCATATTAATCGTGTTCTATGTTTCAAATGAAATATGTGTTTTTATTGTTCATGTTAAAGAACTTAATTTGTGAACTGCTTTTTTTTTTTTTTTTTTTTTTTTTTTAATTTTTTTGTAGATGGACACAATGTCTTTATTTTATTGTTCTGTATGTGGTGCTGAGGATCAAACCCAGGGCCTCACGCATGCGAGGCAAGCGCTCTACCGCTGAGCCACAATCCCAGCCCCTGTGAACTGCTTTTTTGACAGAGGTGGTAGTCCCTCCAAATCATCAGGGACCCAGACTCTTCCCAGTTTCTTAATTCCTCATCCATAGAGGAAGGTGTTTTTAAAGAGTAAAAGGTGTTTCTAAAGAGTAAAAATGCCTATCTCGTAGAAATTCTGTCAAATTATCAGTTTGCATTTGAAGCTCCAGTGCAGGGACAGGCAAGTTCTCAATAAATGGTAGTAGCTGTTATTATTGTTTGTTCTAGATAATACTATTGAGATTCAGAGACATTATAGATCCTCCAAGGCCCTAAAGCTAGTAATAGTTAAACCAATAGTCAAATCTAAATCTGTCTGACTCTGAAAACTCTTGTTTTATAAATATAATGAAATATGGCAGGGACCACAGCTGAGAGCTCTTGCTTTCCAGTTCAGTCTTCTCTATGTCATGAATTGTGATATACTTTTTGTCTGAGTTTTCAGGATCATTGACGATAGATTGGAAACAGAAAGATTTAAATTCTTTGGTTTGATTTATCCAAACACTTGCCTTGCTTGCCACTTCTTTTTGTGGAGACTTGGCTGAAATCAACAGCATTAATTGAGTGTGTAATTCTGGAACCATCTAAGAAAGCTAAAATCATTTAAAATTAGTTGAGGTTTAGTAACTAGGTTGAACTTTGTCTTTGTCAAGCAGTTTCCAGCTGACTCACTGCAGCTGCAACAATTGACATCATTTTGTGCTTTTTATGCAAAGACTAATTTGGCAGGCAGCACTCCCAGTGGAGTGGGTTTCAGAGCCTCAATGAATCTCGGGGTTGCAATAGACTTTAAAGGTCATGAAATCCAAACCTTAATCTAGTGATTGAATTGGTTTGCATCAACCCCACCAAGTAGATTTCTAACTTACCCTTGGATAAGTCCAATGACAAATAAATAGTAAAGATTTCCACATGGGCTGAATTGCATAATTCATTCTGTATTTGAATGTCTATGTCCTCTTTAGATTGAACTGAAATCTTTCCCCTAACATTACATCTTCTAGTGCTTCTTGTATCTCTACTGCAGATGTACTTGTTTTTGGAATGTTACAACTTTCCAGTGTATAAAGAACATGATCTTGTCTGATTTTTGGAGTTTTCTCACTGCTAAACATTTCCAGATTGACTTAACTTGTTCTCATTCAATGTGGTTTTAATTTCTTTAACCATCTTGATCTCATTCCAAACCAGTTGTGGTTTGGCTGAATTCTCTTTAAAGTGGTATACTCTTCTCCAGGAATAAATGAATTCTTGCAGTTATAGATGGCAGGGATGGCCTATTCAAATTGTCTTGGTAAAATAAGAAGAGAGCTCCTTAAAAAAATTGCGGAGAAGAGTGACAAGTTAAGAATTGACCAAATCTTTGAGGTTTTGCTGTTCCTTCCTAGAATAAACTAGTGTGACATATTCATTTCCTGCTCTAAAAATTTCAAAGGCATGACAAAGTCATAGTACTCTTCAAGCACAAAGTTCAGTAATTTTAATTGTTTATAGTGATTGTTTGGACTCCATATACTTTATTTGTATGATTCCCTCATTTTGTATGATTCCCTGATTTTATCATTTGTGCTGAATGATATTAACACGAGAAGGATGAATGGACAAAGTGCTCTGGAAAAGATGATGTTTATCATTCAACAAATATAAATCAAAAGAAAATCCAAACAAGTCACTATTTCTAAATCTGAAAAAGTTTAAAATTCTTTGTGAAATTAAAATAGCAGTTTCAATTTCAATTCATTCAGTGATGCAAGCATATGACTTTAGTAACTTAGAAATCTCATTCTGATCCAAGGAGCACTGACCTAAATTAAAACTTAGTGACATTTTGTAACTACCCTAAATAGTACTGTGTTACTTGAAAAAAAAAACTCTGTTAATGAAATAGTAAAAAATGATCCTTTTCTTGTGGCACAAATATATAAATGTGAGGGTAAGTGGCATATTTTAATTAATTCAACTGATTTTTATGGAAGGATTTACTTAATGATCTCATCAGTGAAGATTCAGTGGGTAAAAGCTAGACAAAGTCTGTGTCTTCGTCCAGCTTATATTTTTATAATAAAACTTTCAACTGAACAGTTTTGAGGACCTTGAACACAAGGTACTTCAAAATAGTTTTTTAATATTTGAGTTTTGTTCCTTTGTACTTATGTAATTGTTTTCTTTCTGGAAATAATTTTTAAATTTATAGGTTTACATTTACTATAAAAATGTAAAAACACATTAGCTTTCTTTTTTAATCCTAAATAGAGGAGAAGAACAACTTACATTAAAGCTTTGATTTTTACCCCAGAGATAGCCTCTGCAATTTTGCAGTTATTCTTCATGTTCTATTGCCTCTAGTTACTGAAAGTGTTGCTTCTTTTCATATCCCTTGCAGAAGATATGCAAATGTGTTCAAGATAGATCCTATTTTACAGACTTAGATGTGGGATCAATAGGGTAGCATTGATTATGTAAGTCTTGTAGATGTGGAGGCCTAACATTGCCAAAGTTGACTCACTTTTACTTGGAATAATTCTTATTAAAGAAAATCCACAAATAAGTGATTATCTGTTTTTTCCATTGGTTGCCTGGTAAGTGTAATATGCAGTTGTAACTTAGGTTCTTTGAATGTTTCCTTTGTAAAAAACAGAATTTTATGTTTGGGGAAATAACTTTTTTATTCTCATTGAATCATATTTTTATATTTACAACTTTGAGAGTTTTAAAGGCTTTTTATACAACACTATATAATCTCCTTGAGCTTATCTCAATTCTGAAAATTATTCACCGTTCAGAGATATCCTGGAATGGATATTAGACTTGGGTTAAAGCATAACTTATTTTTTACAAATTTTTGTTAAAACATACAGAAACAGTGTAATGCTCATATCATATCTAGCAGAATAATATTTTAAAATGTGAACTATTATGTTTGTTCCAGGATTTTCTGTTATCCAGAATTACTTTCTCCTTGTCCCTTGGGGTAATGAGACGTTCAATTCCTCCAACAAAGTGGTTACAGATCTTGAGTATCTGCCTCTTTGGGCGTACAAGGACATGATACTTTTAATGTTCAAAGTTGAAGTCCTGATGATTGCTGTGCATGAAGTTTAGCCCATAAACAATATATTTGGGAAAAAAAAAAAACAGAGAACTTCCCTCCCTGTCTCAGTCCTTTTTGGATTAAATAACATTTCCATTGCTTTTGCAGAGTGGGCATATTCTTAGTGAGGAACACTCTGGTATTGTGGTGTGTATGGGGCTGGTGGAGAGGTAATTCAGCTATCTTCACCCTCTCCTTTATACTAGTCAATTACCACAATGCATGTGGCCACAGACCCTTGTCCTTTGATTTGGTTACAATATAGAATAGAGATGGATACTTAGTGTGGCTAGGGAGGTCTGCAAGAGGCAGCCAGAATTTCAAATGGTTCCTGTGATTGATGCAGACAGCCAAGAAGGCTTGTATTCCAAAATGCAGAAATACATAAATGGCTTAGAGAATAAAATGAGTGAGGACAATGTGGGACCAGGGACAGAGATCTGTTAGTGTCTTGTGTGGGTTGAAGGCTGAACACAGGATGGGTTAATGTAGTTATCCATGGTGAGTATTAATAATTTTCTCAGCAGATGCTTAGTATTCAAAGTTTTTTCTGGGTATGTCAAGGCCACCTCACAATACTTATGATGTAGAACACACTTTATTGTTTCCATTTTACAGAAGAAGAAACTGAAATGCAGAGACTAATCTTCTCACACTTCCCATCATTACATGTATTGGTTCCACATGAGGGAATGTGTGTTGTAGTGAGTAGATAAAAATAACCTAGAATGAGGTCCTCCTTCCTCCTGTGAGGGTTATAATATTCTAAGCAAAGCAGAATATTAACTCAAATCATTGTAAAGTATTGGATCTCTTAAATGATAGGAAACCCTGAAATGACTGGAAAACTCCAGATAGATTGGGTAACTCTGGGTAACCCCAATTGGAAAATATGTATAGAAAAAAATTATATTTTGTAAAATTCAAGTTACTTTTCATTCACACCTAAGTCTGTGACAGAAAGTCACATCTATTGTTTACTGATTCAAACAATGGGGCAGAAGCACTAGAAAAGGAACCCAAACTCTCCAGTGCATGTAGATTATCAAATAGAACTTGGGGATGCAAATTCTCCATCTGCCATACTACTTAAATAAAGTTGAAATACTGAAATTAATAAAATATTGTTCACCAGTAAGGGGAAAACCTAAATGTTTTGAAATTGAAATTCCAATTTAATATTAGATTATCATTTAGTTACAGTTGTCAATCTGATTTTTAGGTTTGATAAGGACTTTCTCTGTTTACAAACCTTAACCATTTCATTTACATTTTAAAAAGTACATTACTTTTTAAATTGTTGAGGATTATATCAGTCAGGACTTTGAGAGCATATTTTTTTCACATGAGAATACATATATTGATATACTTTATAGGAAATCATGAAATTACATAATTATTTACCCACATAATCAAATTTTTAAAAACAAAGAATCTACTTATTACAAGAATTAATAAGCTACTTTAATATATGCAGGGTAAAATGCTTTCTATCTTTTAATGAACGAGGGAAAAATATGTGCCCCTTGTAAATCAACCATGCTTTACTGTTAAAAAAATCATTTTGAGTGGTGTTAATAAAATAAAGCCTAAAATATAATAGGTATTTCTTCAAAGTTAAAGAAACATTTATTAAGAGAACAATTTGGTGCATTTAAAATATTATAATCCAGAATTTATGACTATCTTGATTACTAATCAGTTTTAGTATATGTGAAAATACAGTCAGTTCCAGAATATTCAGACTAAAGGAGGGAACACATCCCAGGTTAATCATTAAAACATTGAATCAACACATAATTGAGTGTTTTCTGTATGGTACACTGTGCAAATGTACAAACTAGAATAATAAATAGTAGTAAAAAATTTATCCAAAAATGAAAGTGTATTATTATTGTAATCAATAATCAGTTATATAGAGATCAAGTGTTTTAAGTTTGGTTCTGAAAATAAATTTTGAAATATTATTGTCTCTTTCAGGCTTCTGAATAATATTAATCATTTGTCTTTTTATTTACTAAAATACCATGGTTTGTAGGAATCATTGATTTTTTTTTTTCCCATGCTGGGTAACTTGTGATTTGGAGTGGCTTAGGTACTAAAAGATTCCACCTCATTATGTCAAAAAAGCTTATGGCAAATTTATTATTGCAGCCCCTCTTTATCAATTTAGGTAGCTCTTTACTATGGTAGAACTGGTGTAAAAATGAATTTTTATTTCAAGAATTATTTTGTTCTTGAAGTTGTAGCAGAAGATTAATAGAAAAAATTTGATTTTTTATACAAATGTGAACTACAGTGCTTAAACATTACTTAGAAATGTTTTGCTTCTCAGTAATTTTGCAGTCTGAACATGAATTATAAAAAAATGGCTATTAATTTTTTCTAGCAAAATACTCTATGGTAGAATTTCAAATATCATGTTGGATCCTTTTTAAGTTAGTGTACCTGTCTCAATTTTAGAGTGATTATTACATTCTTGAGAAGGTCAGAACTATTGTTACTCTGGCTAAAGACAATAACATTATATATACCTTCACAGAAGAAAAACTCCTACAAAGGAGGTTGTTTCAATGAGCCTTACCTCCTCCCTCTCTTATGGCAGATTGAGAAAATGGACAGGATTGTAGTGTTTTCTTGGAAAATAATGTAATACTCTATAAACCTGAATTCAGAGTAGAAAACAACAATATTTTGCCAGTAAGATTATTTCTAGTAACAACAACCCACCAAACAAATTAGGACACTCAGACTATTGAGATGGGATTTATTACTAGTAACTGGTGGCAGCTGTGGACTATAAGATTTCCCCTGATGTGGCATAATTTACAATTTAAAATATCTTCTTTTTTTAATTAGATTTATGTTGGGTTTGTGAGCTCACTTTACCAAAACCACCTGGATTTTTGTGCCCAGGTCCACTCAAGTAACAAAAGTTAAGTACCTAGGTGAGTTCATTTTCTATAAAAGTAAAGTTCAAGGGTGATTTTTGGCAGACAATGTGGTGTTGTGTCTGCATTCTGTGAGATCCTGAAAGCTATAATACTGCAGGTGAGGATGTCAGTGATGGACAAGGTATAGTGATGTGTGTAAACAGGCAGGTATTTGTGTGATTCATTCCCCTCCCCCCAACCTACCCATAATTCTGAAAGGAAGTGCATTCTGCAATTACTATAATGCCATCTTTTCCCATTTCTATATTTGTCACTCCCAGTTGAGGACAACACAAAATATAATTTTTGGTGAGTCTATATTGCTGCAAAATAAAGAGAGAAATGTTATTTCTCTCATTATACAAATACATTCATAAAATTGCTGTGCAATTTCCTGTTAACAATAAACACTTGGGTGGAAAATAGACATAATGAAAGCTTTTGTATATGACATATTAGGATAAAATGTGCATTTTTTGTGAA
Organism: Geosciurus inauris; assembly: GCA_004024805.1. NCBI lineage: Eukaryota > Metazoa > Chordata > Mammalia > Rodentia > Sciuridae > Geosciurus > Geosciurus inauris. Next base: position 21,028 of record PVHX01005646.1, on the reverse strand, counting down.
ATATGTTGAGGAAAATTTCAGTGGTAGGGTTGCCTGTCACTGAATTCCATATTCTATTGTAATTTCCATTGGAAGCAAAAAACACACAATCCTGTGGATAAGGTTTATTTTCATTCCTTTTTTCAGAAAATATTTTGTAGTCCTTTTAATGTACTAGTCAGCTTATTAAACACTCAGGCATATACTAGGACAAATAATATACTATAGGGGAGTCCATATACTGCAGTGGAGGAAATGGGCAAATAAATTACATATGATGGTGCTATATATTGGAGGTGTGTGCTGTGGAAATACTGAGGTGAGAATATTTATTTCTCTCTGACAAGTGGATGTCCAGTCACTAAAGTGAAAGCTGGAGTTAGAGCTTAAAATGAATTATCTCCACTAGGTAAAGAATATTAGAAAAGGCACTTCATAGAGATGGACAGTTTCATTTTGAGAAAAGGCAGTGAGTGTGAGTAGGCACACAGTATATTTAGTGAATTACAAACAGGGAAGACATGGGACTCCAGAGGAAAATGTCTATTGGATTACAGATTTTTTTTTTCTGGGGTTGTCTATCCTAGCAGTGGACAAAATCCTTTTACTGTAAGAAAAGATCACAAGCACCGCTGAATTTTTCTCTTTCTGGTCCATACCTTTAAATGAATGCTGTGATTAACAAATGAAGGACTTAGAATAGTTTATAAGAACAAAATGCTAGAGAGAAGGCAGCTTTAAAAATCATTTTAAACTAGGACATTTTCATAACCACCATTCATTTAGACTCAATAGGTAGAAACTTATGGGATTCCATACGAGCTGCGCAAATGGGGCATAAAGGCTTCCATGTATATATAGAATTGGAGCTGCTTTCACTTCCATTTGATGAAATTGAATTTCTCAAAATGGACTCTGTATCTCTTTAATTCAAAGGACTTCAGCCAGTAGGATGATATCCTATAATTCATGAATATAGTGTTTTTTATTATTATTTTTTATTAACTTTCAGCATTAGCAACTGCTTTCCTTCTTTCTTTTCCCTCCCAGCCATCTTGCTGCTGGTGATCCTTATGAGGGAAGCCGCCTTTCATTTTCATCTTCCTTTGCACAGCTGGTGCTTACCCCACCCTGAATGTTCATTGAGTCATTTCCTGCTGATAAATGTCTATATGTAATCAGGATTGTCACCTATGTATGTGATACAAAAATGTCCTCTCTCTTTTTAAACCAAGATAGCATTTGTACCAGCCTCTAATCTTATGTACCACTTTCTCCCCTTTCAGAACCAAGCTGGCAATTCTCATCTTGAATAGCTTTAAAATTGCTCATAGCAATCAATGACAACTGAGGCATCACTAAAGAATTTCTTTTATCTCCAAGCTCCAATTTAGATCTGTCATTAAGCTTGAGTAAGCTTGAACTGTCAGAACATTTTCCCTCATCACATGCTCTAAGCACAAAAAGTCAACTTCAAAATCAAATTTGTTCTATCTCTTACTATACTTCGTAATGGTTTCATGTGAACAATAAACTTCACTGAAATAGTACTGTCAATCTTTGGTAACTTAGATAACTATGGCTTTAAAAAATAGTGAGATGCTGCCAAAACTCAAGTATGACGTATGATAAATCATTCACTCACATTCAGCTGCTTTCTGCTGGGCTTTCAGGGGGAAGGATCATGCTATTGGGGGAAAGAGTCCTGACAGTGAGGAAGGAAATGAAGGAGTCTCTTTCCCCTTTTCAGATGACAGGCTGTGTCATCTTTGGCAAATCGCTTTTGCTTCTCCATAGGCCTTAGTTTCCTCATCTGTGACATGAGTTACCTTTATTAGATGACTTTTAAGGTCCCACTCATTTCTAACATTTGTCTTTCTAAATTTAACTTTCCAGTGTGTGGTATTATTCTTCGAGAAATGGATTAGAAACAGCATAAAGAGGTGGAAGTTGCAAATTAATTAGGAAGTCTGTAATCCAAACCTAATTTCAAATATGCCTCAGCTTCATCTTCTGGACCAAACTGTTTTGTTTGGGTTCTGTTGTGAACAATAACTGTCTTAAAGATCACAGTTTCTATCTTGGAGATCTTTCCCTGACAGCTCCTTCAGCCTCACCCACATATTTAAATGTACTTTGATCTTTTTCTTTATTTTGCAAATTTCCTTTTGAAACAGTCTGTGTGCACATTAGAGGTGCCAGACTGAGACTAAAGACCACAGAAATCTGGCAGCACTACACATGCAAAGTATTCACAGCTCAAATATGTTTATGGAGTCCGTGCTCGAAATGAGTGATTGTTTTTTTTAAGAATTTCTTCACAAGTTCCAAATTGGCTTGTATTTCTTCTGTTGTCCATAAAAGAAAGAGGAAGGTTGTTTCTCAATACTCACTATTTTGTAAGTATGAAAGGTTTTAAAATTGTTATTCTTTGGAGTGCAAGTTATACCTCTCTGATATTTTTTTTCCCTTCCCAGTGTCAGACCTTGATCATGCCAGTTCTATACTATGGCCTATAATTTGATCTCTTAGCATATTTGGAGCTCTCCCATGGTTCATTCCTCACTCATATCACTCATTGACAATTTGCATACTATTTGATTAACATCAGAATTTGATGTAAATCTTTACAACCTTGGCCACATATTTCTGCTCATAATGAGAATGTGTGTTGTTTCTTAGGGAATCATTTGTTAATGGCTACCCAGTTTTTAGACTATTTATCTTAGAGTGTTAATGACTAATAGTAATTTAGGGATGAATCATCTCAGATATTAGCAGCAGTTCATAACATTGCTTTAACCAGAGGGACTGAGGATCTGAGCCACTGTGGGGCAAGAAGGGTTACACATGGATTCTTATGATCTTACGACATAAGTTGATGCCTGTCTATTTTTTTGGTATTATAACAATCATACTGATTTTTAAAATATGCATAATACATTTCTCTTAGACACATACATTAACCTACAATATGATATCAAGACACTGTTAATCTGTAAAATTATTTTGGTGGCAAAAGGAAAGCAATCAATAGTTTATTTCCTCTCTAATAAGTAGGAATGCTGTTTCAGACTCAGTGACTGTATACACATATAGATATTGCCCTATATCTTTCTCATTTATATGCCATCACTTCTTATAAGTGAATCTTACATTTCACAAAAAAATGTCTCTAATGTTTGTTTAGATCTCCTGACACATAATACTAGGTGGTGATTTCTTAATAACAGTACATGATGACTTTTTTATATATGCTGCATGACATAATGAAAGATAAACTAAAATATACATTTGCTCTGTTTTACATGCTAAATAATTTACTACATGTCATCAGTCAAGATGACATCAGTTGTCACATGAACCATTATTTTGTTTCTATAAAAAACAAGGAAAATCAGAAAAAAAGTTCTGTCAGATTGTGAAACATCACTGAATGTAAGTTGCATACAAATTTAGGGATGTTAAAATATAAAAAATGTGCATTTTTACATAAGGGAGATATGTTCATAGGATTACTTTGAACAATCGAAAGATGAAACTTTGGCCTAAAACATTTGAAATAATTTTAAACATATTATTTCATTTGATTTCCCAAAATCTTTATAGTGTAAATTAGGATGAACTTTTGTTTTTGTTTTTGTTTTTTTTTTTTTTGAGAGATGCTGGACGAATTGGACAGACCTGTGAGGGAGAAAGAGAATAAATTTTTTGAATATGCATTCATAATACAAAATAGAAACCCTTAAAACTGCTTTGTTTACATTTTCTTAGTGGCTATTTGGGGAGTACTGGAAATATTTGGAAATGGATTCTGTACTGGAGATATTTTCCAATTTAACTTTATTTATACTGAAGTAGGCTTACTTTTATATCTTATTTGCAAATGAGAATTTATACCACTTAAAATACATCTTGCAATAGTGGTAAATACACATTTTAACATTCCAGTTAGGATTTTTTCCTTGGCCTTTTCCTATTCTATATATTACTGCACATTCACTCTGATAAGCTCTTTGTAAGACACTAAAAGCGTTAGAGTTAGTATTGGTTTGCAATGAATGACTCTGTTGCTCCAGTTTATTTGAATATTCATATATAGCTCTAAAACTGGAGACAAGAAGAAGTCAGCGATACAGAACAAATCTTTGTAAAGAGAATATGAGGAAAATAATATTTATCTACTGGGGGAATTTCTGAAATGTGTGTTATTCCAAAAGTTAATTCCCTTTTTGAGTAAATAATATTTGATTTTTATATTAGCATACTAGTTTGAACAGCTGCACAAAACTTCTAATATAAAAATTTTAAAAAAATAAATTTTGGATCCAAATTTTGCTTTGAGATTGACAGGTGTAGGAGATCCCAAGATAAACCTTTGTGTTTGGTGAAAACTTTTAATTTGGGAAACATTTCTATTAGATTGGCTGCAACTTAGATGTATGTAAGGATAGCAAAAAATTACAAGCAGGAGGTTTTCCTATACATTAGGCTAAAATGATTAGGACAGAGGAAATGGCCTTCATGACTAAATGGTATGTATACTTGTAGAAAGCAAGTCATTGGACCAAGAACTCTACCACACAGGTGATTCAGGTGCTAGCAAGGCAGAATTTCACATTTTGGTGTATATGAGTGTTCTTTTGACAGAAGTGCAGACTGTCAAATGAGAAGAATGGTTTAGTGAACAATGTTCACTCTTTTGTGTGGAGAAAGGAAATATAACCTTTTGAAGTAAATAAATAATTTGAGTTCTAAAGACACAGATTTCTTCTTCAGTTTGGCTATTGATTCTTGGTTTCTGTAAAGTGGTAATATTATTGTATATGTAGTTTGTACTAAAAATCATTGTTTAGAATTTATAACAACAACATAACTGCATAATAATAATTTATTATATATAGCAAAACGAAGTGCATTTTAAGTATAATTTATTAATTGTTTTGTTTGTTCAAATTAATTATACATGACAGTAGAATGCATTTTGACATATCATATATAAGTGGAGTATAGCTTCTCATTCTTCTGGTTGTACATGATGTAGAGTTACACAGATTGTGTAATCATATATGCACATAGGGTAATCATGTCAAATCCATTCTACTATCATTCCTACCCCCATACTCCCTCCCTCCCTTCACTCCCCTCTATCTAATCCGAAGTACCTCAATTCTTCTCTAGCCACCTCCATATTGTGAATTAGCATCTGTATATCAGACAAAACACTTGGCCTTTGGTTCTTTGGGATTGACTTATTTCTCTTAGCATAATATTCTCCAATTCCATCTGTTTAGTGGCAAATGCCATAATATCATTCTTCATGAAGGTTGAGTAATATTCCATTTTATATATATAACACAGTATCTTTTTTTAAATTTATTTTTATTTTTTAAAATAGCAGAATGCATTTCAAGTCACAGTACACATATGGAGCACAATTTTCCATTTCTCTAGTTGTAAACAAGGTAGAGTCACATCATTCGTGTCTTCATACATGTATCTAGGTAGTGATGTTCACCTAATTCCACCATCTTTCCTACCCCCATACCCTTCCTTCCTGTCCTTCCCCTTTGCCCTATCCAAAGTTCTTCCATTTCTCCCATGTTCCTCAACTCTCACCCCCACTATGGATCAGCATCCAGTAATCAGAGAAAAGATTCAGCCTTTGGTTCTTTGGAATTGGCTTACTTCACTTAGCATGATGTTCTCCAACTCTGTCTACCTGCAAATGCCATGAATTTGTTCTCTTTTAATGCTGAGTAATATTCCATCGTGTATTTACACCACAGTTTCCTTATCCATTCATCTATTGAAGGGCATCTAGGTTGCTTCCACAGTTTAGCAACTGTGAATTGTGCTGCTATAAACGTTGAAAGGGCTGCGTGAATTTAGTATGCTATTTTTAAGGCTTTAGGGTATAGACCAAGGAGTGAGATAGCTGGGTCAAATGGTGGTTCCATTCCAAGCTTTTTAAGGAATCTCCATACTGCTTTCCAGATTGGTTACACCAATTTGCAGTCCCACCAGCAATGTTTGAGTGTGCCTTTTTCCCCACATCCTCACCAGCACTTATTGTTGCTTGTATTCTTGGTAACTGTCATTCTGACTGGAGTAAGATGAAATCTTAGAGTAGTTTTGATTTGCATTTTTCTAATTGCTAGAGATGTTGTACATTACTTCATATATTTGTAGAACGATTGTATATCTTATTCTGGGAAGTGTCTGTTCAGCTCCTTAGCCCATTTATTGATGGGGTTGTTTGGTTTTTGGTGTTAAGATTTTGAGTTCTTTATATATCCTGGAGATTAGTGCTCTGTCTGATGTGAGTGTGGCAAAAATTTGCTCCCAGAATGTTGGCTCTCTGTTTACCTCATTGATTGTTTCTTTTGCTGAGAAGAAGCTTTTTAGTTTGAATCCATCCCATTTATTGATTCTTCATTTTATTTCTTGCACTTTAAGAGTCTTGTTAAGGAAGATGGAGCCTAAATTGATGTGATGAAGGTTTGGGCTTACTTTTTTTCTATTAGGTGCAGGGTCTCTGTCTAATTCCTAGGTTTTCGAGTTTTGTGCATGGTGAGAGAAAGGGGTTTAGTTTCATTTTGCAGCATTTGGATTTCCTATTTTTCCAGCACCATTTGTTGAAGAGGCTATCTTTACTCCAATGTATGTTTTTGGCACCTTTATCTAGTATGAGATAACCATATTTCTGTGGATTTGTCTCTGTGTCTTCTATTCTGTACCATCGATTTACATGTCTATTTCCATGCCAGTACCATGCCACTTTTGTCTTTGTAGTATAGTTTATGATCTGGTATTGTGATGTGTCCTGCTTCACTCTTCTTACTGAGGATTGTTTTGGCTATTCTGGGTCTTTTATTTAACCAAATTTCATAATTGCTTTTTCTATTTCTATAAGGAATGACATAGGATTTTAATTGGGATCGCATTGAATCTGTACAGTGCTTTGGGTAGTATGGCTATTTTGACAATATTGTTTCTGCCTATCCAAAAGCATGGGAGATCTTTTCATCTTCTAAGGCCTACTTTAATTTCTTTCTTTAGTGTCAAGTAGTTTTCTTTGTAGAGGCCTTTCACCTCTCTTGTTAGATTGATTCCTGAGTATATTATTTTATTTTTTGAGGTTTTTATAAATAGTGTAGTTTTCCTGATTTCCTTTTCAAAGGATTCATCACTGATGTTTAGGAATGCATTGATTTATGGGTGTTGATTTTATATCCTGCAATTTTGCTAAATCCATTTATTAATTTTAGAAGTTTCCTTATGGAATTTTTTGGATTCTCTAAGTATATCATGTTGTTGGCAAGTAATGATAGTTTCAGTTCTTCTTTTCCTATTTGTATCCTTTAATTACTTTCCTCTAATTGCTCTGGCTAATGTTTCAAGGACTATGTTGAATAACAGTGGTGAAAGAGGGGATCCTTGTCTTTTTCCCATTTTTAGAGGGAATGCTTCCAATTTTTCTCCATTTAGGATAATGTTGGCCTTGGGTTTAGCATAGATAGCTTTTACAATGTTGAGGTATGTTCCTACTATCCCTAGGTTTTCTAGTGTTTTGAACATAAAAGAGTGCTGTATTTTGTCAAATGCTTTCTCAGCATCTATAGAGATAATCATATGATTCTTGTCTTTAAGTCTATTGATGTGATGGATTATGTTTTTTTGATTTCCATATGGTGAACCAACCTTGCATCACTGGAATGAACCCCACTTGACCATGATGCACTATTTTTTAAATATGTTTTTGTATGTGATTTGCCAAAATTTTGTTGAGAAATTTTGCATCTATATTCATTAAAGATATTGGTCTGAAATTTTCCTTCTTTGATGTGTCTCTGTCTGGTTTTGGTATCAAGGCATTACTAGGCTCATAGAATGAATTTGGAAAAGTTCTCTCCTTTCCTATTTTGTGGAATAATTTGAGGAGAATTGGAGTTAGTTTTTCTTTGCAGGTCTTGTAGAACTTGGCTGAGAATCCATCTGGTCCTGGGCTTTTCTTGGTTAGTAGGCTTTTGATGGCGTCTTCTATTTCCTTGCTTATAATTGATCTGTTTAAGTCATGAATGTCCTCCTGGTTCAGTTTGTATAGGTCATATACCTCTAGAAATTTGTCGGTATCTTCAGGGTTTTCTATTTTACTAGAGTATACATTTTCAAAATAGTTTCTAATTATCCTCTGTATTTCAGTAGTGTCTGTTGTGATATTTCCTTCTACATCATGAATTTTAGTAATTTGGGTTTTCTCTCTCCTTTTCATTAGGGTAGCTAAGATTTTGTCAAATTTATTTATTTATTCAAATAACCAGTTTTTGTTTTGTGAATTTTTGAATTGTTTCCTTTTTTTCCCCATTTCATTGATTTCAGTCCTGTCTTCTACTTCTTTTGGTGTTGCTTTGTTCCTTTTTTTTTTTTCTCTGTGCTTTGAGATGTAGTGTCAGGCCATTTATTTGTTGACTTTTTCTTCTTTTAATGAACAAGATTAATGCAATGAATTTTCCTCTTAGCATTGCCTTCATAGTGTCCCAGAAATTTTGATATGTTGGATAAGAGTTTTCATTTACCTCTAAGAATTTGTTTTATCTCCTCCCTGATATCTTCTGTTATCCATGAATCATTCAATAGTGTATTATTGAGTCTCCAAGTATTGGAGTAACTTCTATGTTTTAATCTGTCTTTAATTTCTAATTTCATTCCTTTAGAGTGAGATAGAATGCAGAGTAGTATTTCTATTTCTTTGTATTTGCTAAGGATAGCTTTTTTGGCATAGAATATGATCTATTTTGGAGAAGGATCTATGTGCTGCTGAGAAAAAGTATATTCGCTTGTTGAAGGATGTAATATTTTACATATGTCTGTTAAGTCTAGATTATTGATTGTTTTATTGAGTTCTGTAATTTCTTTGTTTAGTTTTTGCTTGGAAGATCAATACAGTGGTGAAAGGGGTATGTTAAAGTCACCCAGTATTATTGTGTTTTAGTCTATTTGATTCTTGAAGTTGAGAGGGTTTGTTTGACATACATAGATGCCCCATTTTGGGGAGTGTAGATATTTAAGATTATTATGTCTTGTTGATGTATGATTCCCTTAAGCATTGTAAAATAACCTTCTTTATCCTTTTTCACTAACTTTGATTTGAAGTTCACTTTATCTGATATGAGTATGGAAACTATTTCTTGTTTATACAGTCCATGTGATTGATACATTTTTCCCATCCTTTCACCTTCTGTCTGTAGATGTCTTTTCCTATGTGATTACTCTCTTAGAGGCAGCATATTGTTGGATCATTTTGAATCCAATCTGCCAGTCTTTGTTTTTTAATTGATAAGTTTAGACCATTCACATTCAGGGTTATTATTGAGACATGGTTTGTATTCCCAGACATTTTGGTTTCTTTTTAGTTCTTAACTTGACTGGGTTTCTCCTTTGATTGGCCTTTCTTTTGCAGGTTTTCATTATTGTTTTTCATTTCCTCCTCATGGAATATTTTACAAAGAACATTCTGTAGTGCAGGCTTTCTTGCTGTAAATTCTTTTAACTTTTGTTTATCTTGGGAGCTTTTTATTTCATCATCAAATCTAAAACTTAATTTTGCTGTATATAAGATTCTTGGTTGGCATCCATTGTCTTTCTGAGCTTGGTATATGTTGTTCCAAGCTCTTCTAGCTTTAAGGATCTGGGTTGAGAAATCTGCAGAGATCTTAATTGGTTACCCTCTGTATGTAGTCTGATTCCTTTCTCTTTCAGTTTTTAAAAGTCCGTCCTTATTCTGTATGCTAGACATTTTTATGACAATGTGCCTTGGTGTAGATCTGTTGTGATTTTGTACATGTGGTGTCCTGTAAGCCTCTTTTATTTGATTTTCCAATTTGTTCTTCATATTTGGAAAATTTTCTAATATTATTTTATTGAATAGATTCTTCATATCTTTGGTTTGAAACTCTATCCCTTTCTGTATTCCAATAATTCTTAAGTTTGTTCTTTTGATGTTATCCCATTATTCTTGGATGTTCTGCTCATGATTTCTTACCATCTTCACTGTGTTTTCACTCTGTTTTCAAGATTATATATTATGTCTTCATTGTCTGAATTTCTGTCTTCTAAGTAATCTAATCTGTTGGTGATGATTTCTATTGAGTTTTTAATTTGGTTTATTTTTTTCTTTCATTTCAAGGATTTCTGTTTGATTCTGTTCAGAATCTCGATCTCCTTATTGAAGTAGTCTTTTGCTTCCTGTATTTGCCTATGTAGCTCTTTATCAAAATGATCTTTTGCTGCCTGTGTTTGTTCTATTATATCATCCTTTAATTCACAGAATATTTTAGTTATGTACATCTTGAACTCTTTCTCTGACATTTCTTCTGCTGTGCTGTGAATTCTAATAATGTAATACATTGGTTTGTTTGGGGCACTTTCTTCCCTTGTTTTTTCATGTTGTTTATGTGTCTTCCCCTCTAGCTGTGAATCCAAAGTGTTAACATTTTTATCCTATAGGCTTATAGATTCACTGCAGGGTTCCAATACCTCTCCTTTAAGAGGAAATCCAATATTAACAGATCCCAATACAGACAACATACACCTTTAAGTCAAGTAGCTCCTAATAGGACATTTATGGCTTTGACACAATGTACATAAATCATGAGTTCAATTAGTATCTAGAATGTAAACAGTAGGTTTGCAAAATGGTCTACATTTTATGCTGGTAGACTAGAGAGAACCAGGGGTAGGGTATAGGATGAGATGTTAGGGAGGTAGGAGGTGAGGATAGAGTTATTAGATCTTAGAAAGTGTGAAAGAGGAAGAAGTAGTTTTGGGAATTGCTGTCAGGGGTCTTCCAATAATTTGCAGACAAACACTATTCCCACTGCTCCAATCCCAGGTTATGGAAAGACTAGGAATACAGAGTCCATCTAGGCCACCATCTTGGATCCCAACTTTCTATACCACAGTTTCTTTATCCATTTATATATTTAAGGGCACCGGGGTTGGTTCCATAACTTAGCTATTGTGAATTGAGCTGCTATAAACATTGATATGGCTGTGTCATTGTAGTATGCTGATTTTAAATCCGTTGGGAATAAACCTAGGAGTGAGGTAACTGAGTCAAATGGTGGTTGCATTCCAAGTTTTCTGAGGAAGCTCCATGCTGCTTTCTGTAGTGGTTGCATCAATTTGCATCCCCAATAGCAATGTATTTGTGTAACTTTTTTCCCACATACTCACCAACATCTATTGTTGTTTGTATTCTTGATAATTGCCATTCTGACTGAAGTGAGATGGAAGCTTAGCATAGCTTTGATTTTCATTTCTCTAATTGCTAGAGATGTTGAGCATTTTTTCATAAATTTGTTGATTAATTGTATTTCTTCTGTGAAGTGTCTCTTCAGCTCCTTAGCCCATTTATTGATTGGGTTGTTTGTTTTTTTGGTGTTAAGTGTTTTGTATTCTTTATACATCTGGAGATTAATGCTGTACCTGAGGTGTGTGTGGTAAAGATTTTTGTCCCATTCTGTAGGCTCTATCTTCACATTATTAATTGTTTCCTTTGCTGTGAAGAAGATTTTTAGTTTGATTCCATCCCATTTATTGATTCTTGATTTTACTTCTTGGGCTTTAGAAGTCTTGTTAAGAAAGTCAGTTCCTGGGCTGGGGTTGTGGCTCAGTGGTAGAGTGCTCGCCTAGCATATGTGAGTCACTGGGTTTGATTCTCAGCACCACATATAAAAATAAAAATAAAGGTCTATTGACCACTATAAAAAATATATATTAAAAAAAAGAAAGTCAGTTCCTAAGCTGACATGGTGGAGATTTGGGCCTACTTTTTCTACTATTAGGAGCAGTGTCTCTATTCCTTGCCTAAGTCCTTGATCTACTTTGAGTTGAATTTTGTGTAGGGTGAGAGATGGTGGTTTAATTTCATTTTTCTACATATGGATTTCCAGTTTTCCCAGCACCATTTGATAAAAAGGCTATCTTTTCACCAAAGTATGTTTTTGGTGACTTTGACTAGTATGCAATAACTATATTTCTGTGGGTTTGTCTCTGTGTCTTCCATTCTGTACCATTGGTCAACATGTCTGTTTTGGTGACAATACCATGCCATTTTTGTTACTATGGCTCTGTAATATAATTCAAGGTCTGGTAATGTGATGTGGCCTGCTTCACTTTATTTTTCCAAATAAATTTTATGATTGCTTTTTCTATTTCTGTGAAGAATGTCATTGGACTTTTAATAGGCTTTGCATTTAATCTGTATAAAGCTTTTGATACTATGGCTTTTTTTTTCTTTTTTGGTACCAGGGTTTGAACTCAGAGATATTCAACCACTGAGCCACATCCCCTGTCCTGTTTTATATTTTGTGTAGAGACAGGGTCTCACTGAGTTGCTTAGCACCTCATTGTTGCTGAGGCTGGCTTTGAACTCCTGCCTCAGCCTCCTGAGCCTCTGGGATTATAGGCATGTGCCATGATGCCTGGCCATTTTAACAATATAAATTCTGCCTATCTAAGAACATGGAAAATCTTTCCATCGTTTAAGGTCTTCTTCAATTTCTTTCTTTAGTGTTCTGTAGTTTTGGGTATAGAGGTCTTTCACCTCTTTTGTTAGATTGATTTGCAAATAATTTATATTTTCTGAGGCTATTATGAATGAGACAGCTTTCCTAATTTCTCTTTAAGTGAATTCATCACTGATGTATAGGAATGCATTTCATTTATGGATGTGAATTTTATACTCTGCTACTGTGCTGAATTAATTTATTAGTCCTAGAATTTTTCTGGTAGAATTTTTGAATCTTCAAAATAAAGATTTATGTCATCAGCAGATAATGATAGTTTGAGATCTTCTTTTCTTGTTAATATCCTTTTAATTTCTTTCCTTGTCTAATTGCTCTGACTAGAGTTTCAAAGACAGTGTTAAATAAAAGTTGTGAAAGAGGGCATCCCTGTCTTGTTATAGTTCTTAGAGAAAATGCTTTCAATTTTTCTCTATATAGAATAACATTGGTCTTGGGTTTAGCATAGATAGCTTTTATAATATTGAGGTATGTTCCTTATATCTCTAGTTTCTCTAGTATTTTGAACATAAAGTGGTGCAATATTTTCTCAAATACTGTTGCTGCATCTATTGAGATGATCATAGAATTCTTATCTTTAAGCCTATTTATGTGATGAATGATGTTTATTGGTTTCTGTATGTTGAACTAACCTTGCATCGCTAGGATGAACCACACTTGATCAAGTGCACTATCTTTTTAATATGTTTTTGTATGTGATTTGCCAGATTTTTATTGAGAATTTTTGCATCTATGTTCATCAGGGATATTTGTCTGAAGTTTTCTTTCTTTTATGTGTCTTTGTTTAGTTTTGGTATCAGGGTGATACTAGCTTCATACAATGAGTTTGGAAGGGTTCTCTTCTATATCATGAAATAATTTGAGATGTATTGATGTTAATCCTTCTTGAAAGTCCTGTAGTACTTGGCTGAGAATCCATCTGGTCCTGGGCTTTTTTTTTAGTTGGTAGTTTTTTGATGGCATCTTCTATTTCATTGCTTGAAATTGATCGGTTTACATTGTGTATGTTCTCCTGATTCAGTTTGGGTAGGTCATATGTCTCTAGAAATTTTTTGGTGTCTTCAAGATTTTCTATTTTATTGAAACAAATTTTCAAAATTCTTTCTGATTATCTTCTATATTTCAGTACTGTCCATTGTGATCTCTCTTTTTTTATCATGGGGTTTAGAAATTTGAGTTTTCTCTCTTTCTCTTTGTTAGTGTGGCTAAGGGTTTATCAATTTTAGTTATTTTTTCAAAAAACCAACTTTTTGTTTTATCATTTTTTGAACTGCTTTTTTTGTTTCAATTTCATTGATTTCAGTCCTGATTTTAATTATTTCTTGTCTTCTATTGCTTTGGTGTTGATTTATTTTTCTTCTAGGGCTTTGAGATGTAATGTTTTGTCATTTATTTGTTGACTTTTTATTCTTTTAGTGATTGAGCTCAATGCAATGAACTTTTCTCTTAGTACTGCCTTCATAGTGTCCCAGAGATTTTGATAAATTGTATCACTATTCTCATTTGCCTCTAAGTATTTTTTTATTTCATTTTCAATATTGTCTGCTATTCATTCATCATTCAGTAATGTATTATTTAGTTTCCAGGTGTTAGAATAGCTTCTTCTTTATCTTCTATCCTTGATTTCTAATTTCATTCCATTGTGCTCTGAAAGAATGCAGAGTATTATCTCTATTATTTTTGCATTTGTTAAGAGTTGCTTTGTGGCCTAAGATGTGATATATTTTAGAGAAGTATCTGTGTGCTTCTGAGAGAATATTCACTCATTAGTGGATGAAACGTTCTATATATGTCTTTTAAGTCTAAATTTTAGATTGTATTATGAATTCTATAGTTTTTTTGTTTAGTTTTTGTTTGGAAGATCTATCCAGTAGTGAGAAAGGTATGTAAAAGTCACCTCATCTTATTGTGTTGTAGTCTATTTGATTCTTGAAAATGAGAATGGTTTGTTTGGTGTACATAGAAGCTCCATTGTTTGGGGAATATATATTTATGATTATTATGTCTTTTTGATATATAATTCCCATAAGCAGTATTAAATGGCCTTCTTTTTCCCGACTGACTAATCTTGGCTTGAAGTCCACTTTATTTGAGGATAGAAACCTTAGCTTGTTTATGTGATCCATGTGAGTGATATGTTTTTTTCCATCCTTTCACCTTCAGTCTATGAATGTCTTTTCCTATGAGGTGAGTCTCTTGGAAACAGCATATTCTTGGATATTATTTTTTAATACAATCTGCTAGTCTATGGCTTTTGGTTGATGAGTTTAGGCCATTAATGTTAAAGGTTATTATTGAGATATGATTTGTATTCCTGGTTGTTTTTGTTTATTTCCAGTTTTAATTTTGAATTAGTTTTTGCTTTGATTGATTATTCATTTAGTTTAGTTCCTCCCTTTGCTGGTTTTTGCTCTTTTTTTTTTTCTTCTCTCATTTCATCTTCATGGAATGTTTTATTGAGAATATTCTGTAGTGTAAACTTTCTAGTTGAAAATTCTTTTAACTTTTGTTTATCATGAAAGCTTTTCATTTTCAAATCTGAGGCTTAATGCTGCTGGATATAGGATTCATGGTTGACATCCATTTTCTTTCAGAGCTTGGTATATGTTATTCATTCAGAGCTTGGTATATGTTATTAGAAGACCCCCTAGCTTTGAGGGTCTGGGTTGAGAAATCAGCTGAGATCTAAATTGGTTTTCCCCTATATGTAATCTGATATTTTCTCTCACAGCCTTTAAAACTCTATTTTTTTTTTTGTATGCTAGGCATTTTCATTACAATGTACTCCAGTGTGGGTCTGTTGTAAATTTTATATTTGTATATTTGTATCCTGTAAGCCTCTTATATTTGATTTTCCACTTCATTCTTTAGGTTTGGGAAATTTTCTGATATTATTTCATTGAAAAGATTGTTCATTTCTTTGGCTTGTGTCTCTGTGTCTTCATTTGTCCTGATAAATCTTAAATTTGGTCTTTTCATGTTATCCCATAATTCCAGGAATTTCTGTTCATAGTTTCTTAACATCTTCTCTCTGTGGTCAACTCTATTTTTAAGACTATATATTTTGTATTTTGTATTCATTGCCTTAGGTTCTGTTCCCCAAGTGGTCTAGTCTGTTGGTGATGCTTTTTATTGAATTTTAAATTTTTTTATTTCCACCTTCATTTTGAGAATTTCTGCTTTTTTTTTTTTTTTTTTTTTTCAGAATCTGGCTTTTCATTGAGATGATCATTCACTTCCTATATTTTCTTTCTGATTTTATCCCACCACCCCCCCTTTTTTTTTGGTATAGGGGATTGAAATCAGGAGCACTCAACCACTGAGCCTGATCCCCAGCCCTATTTCATATTTTATTTGGAAACTGGGTCTCACTGAGTTGCTTAGTGGCTCACTTTTGCTGAGGCTGCTTTTGAACTCAAGATCCTCCTGCATCAGCCTCCTAAGCCTCTGGGATTAAAGGCATGTGGCACTGCTTGTGGTTGATTTCATTCCTTATATCATCCTTTACTTCACAGATCAGTGTAACTATGTGCATTCTAAATTCTTTCTCAGACCTTTCTTCCACTGTGGTGTTGATGGATTCTGTTATTGGAGTATCTTGGTTTGTTTGGGGCAAATTTTTCCCTTGTTTTTTCATGGTGTTTATGTCTACTCACCTAACAGTATGTATCTATGTTTTTACACTGTGGGCTTATAATGTCCCTGAAGGTACCCAGTACCTCACTGTTTAGGGGGAGGCAAATAATAACAACAATCAATGCAAACCATATATAGCATTAAACCAAGTAATTTCTACTATGACATCTATAATGTTAATTATCACAATAAACAAATGATATGATCAGTTTTTGCCTATAATATAAACAATAAGTTTGCAAAATAGTTTACAATTTCAAATGATGGACAGTGAGAGAACAGATGTGATAAGGATGTGATGATTATGAGGGAGGAGGAAAGAAGACAGAAATAAAAGACTAAAGGAATAGTAAAAGGGAGAACAATAAAGATTGTTTGAAGAAGAAAAGAGAAAATCAAGGAAAACAGGTTGGAGAAAAAAATATAAATAACATAAATATTTTTGAAAATTTAAAAATAAAAATAAAAAAATACAAAACAAAATTAAAATATACTCATTAAGCATCCCAGTTCACAAAAATCTAACCCATGAAAAATAACTGGCTTCAAAAATGTTAGAAATGAGAAAAAAAAAATATGAAAATGTATAAATGTTCACATACCATCAAGGTCATAATTTAACAGAGTAAAAGAAGTGAAAAAAAGCCAGGGTGGGGGCGAATCTTGATGGAAAGTTAAAGATTCTGTTGAAATTCAATATATTCTCACCTTCTCTTCTCAGTAGTTTTAGGTGGGGTCATCTGGAGTGTGATGCTCCACCCTCTGGATTGCTGGAGTGTGAGAGAGAATCTAGTAGGTGGAATTCCTGGAGGCAGGGTTTAGGCTTAGGCAGACTACAGGCTTTTCACTGAATGCCAGTTGGTCTGCAGATTTTAAATCAGCACACCTACAGCACCCAGTACTTCCTGGTCCATGCTGGAGGACTTTAACCCAGGGATCTCCCTTGGCTTCCACTCATGTGGTGGGGCATCCAATTCTTAGTCCCCTATGCCACCTGCAGACCCCATGTTTCCTGGTCTTGGGTTCAGTCTCTAATCTCTCCCACCCCTATTGCTATTCTCCAGCCAGATGTGTCTCTACTAGCTTGTCCTGCAAGCAGTTGGATTGGAGGGGAAGGGGAAGAGCTGGGTGGGTTTCCCCAATCAGTTTTTCCTTGTGTAAACCTCTCTCCATGTTTGATTTTCTCCTGGTCACTTAAGCACACTATGCTTTGTGCCGTGTGTGTTTACTGGGCCTGTATTTTGGGACAAACTTGGGTTTTCCAGGAATTAGCTTCCTCAGCTGCTGGCCACCCATGTACCACAGCTGTAAAATGGTTCCTTCCTTTATCTTCCGCACCTGGTGGGAGATATGGCAGCTCTCCCACCACATGTATTTGTTAGGCAATGTCCTTGATCTCTAAATGCTCCTTACACAGTGACATTTCAGGCCTCTGAAATGTGGGTTCCTTTAATTCCCTTAGAGTTCCATACTGCTCATGGAGGGACCACTCTGGCTGGTGCTTCTGGCCTAGCCAAGGCAGTGGTTGTGCTGCTGGGGATTTTTTTCTTAGTTTATTATATCCAATCTTCTGTGTCCCTGGTCTGCTTTGAATGTCCAATTTTAAATTCTAGTGAAGCCTCCCCGCCCACAACTTTATTTTTGTTCACCCACGTTGCAGATAATTGGCCTGTCTGCTTTGTTAGTTTCATGCCATGACCTCCTTTTTCTCCGAAATGTTGAAAAAAATATTTTAAGTATAATTTATAAAACAAATTGAATAGATTGCTTTTAAATATTTAAGTTACTTTTATCCTGTGATTATCTTTAAATGTTTATATTTCTTATTACTCAAGGTCTACTGAAAAGTTCATGAGTTTTACAAAACTTTCATTTCATTCTGGCTGCCATTTTGTGCTTTGCTTCTTTTTTCTTTTTTGTTTGTTCTAATTAGTTATACATGAAAGCAGAATGCATTTCAATTCATTATACACAAATTAAGCACTAATTTTAATTTCTCTGGTTGTACACAATGTAGAGTCATACCATATGTGTAGTCATACATGTACCTAGGGTAATGATGTTCATCTCATTCAACCATTTTTTGTGCTCTTATGCCCCCTCCTCTCTCCTTTGCCCAAAGTTATTTCATTCTCCTCATGACCCCCCCCCTTTATGAACAAGCATCCACTTATGAGAGAGAACATTTGGCTCTTGGTTTTTTGAGATTGGCTTACTTCTCTTACTATGATATTTTATAACTCCATCCATTTACTTGCAAATGCTTTATTCTCTTTTAATGCTGAGTAGTATTCCACTATGTGTGTGATTTTATATATATATATCATAGTTTCCTTATCCATTTATCTGTTGAAGGGCATCTAGGTTGGTTTCAAGTTTAGCTACTGTGAACTGAGCTGCTATGAACATTCATGTGGGTGTGTCATTATAGTATGCTAATGTTAAGTCTTTTGGGTATAGGTCAAGGTGTGGGATAGCAGGGTCAAATGATGGTTCCATTCCAGATTTTCTAAGGAATCTTCATACTGCTTTCAATAGTGGTTGCACCAATTAGCAGTCCCACCAGCAATGTATGAGTGTAACTTTTTTCCCCACATCCTCACTTACACTTATTATTCTTGATAATTGCCATTCTGACTGGAGTGAGATGGAATCTTAGCATAGCTTTGGTTTGCATTTCTCTAATTATTAGAGAAGTTGAACATTTTTTCATATATTTGTTGATCAATTGTGTACCTTCTTCTGAGAAGTATCCATTCAGTTCCTTAGCCCATTTACTGATTGGGGTTTTTTTTTTTGTTTTTTGTTTTTGTTTTAAGGTTTTTGAGTTTTTATATATCCTAGAAATTAGTGCTCTATCTGATGTGTATGTAATAAAGATGTTCTGCCATTCTGTGGGCTCTCTCTTCATGTTATTGTTTCCTTAGCTGAGAAGAAGCTTTTTAGTTTGAATACATCCCATTTATTAATTTTTGATTTTATTTCTTGAGCTTTAGGAGTCTAGTTAAGGAAGTCAGGACCTAATCTGACATGATGTAGATTTGGGTCTACTTTTTCTTCTATAGGTGCAGGGTCTCTGGTCTAATTCCTAGGTCCTTGATCCACTTTGAGTTGAGTTTTGTGCATGGTGAGAAAAAGAGGTTTAGTTTAATTTCATTGCATTTGGATTTCCCATTTTCCTAGCACCATTTGTTGAAAAGGCTATCTTTTCACCAATGTATGTTTTTGGCGCCTTTATCTAGTATGCAATAACTATATTTCTGTGGGTTTGTCTCTGTCTCTTCCATTCCATACCATTGGTCTATATGTCTATTTTGGTGACAATATTCTGCCATTTTTGTAACTACAGATCTGTAGTATAGTTTAATATCTGGTATTGTGATGCCTCCTGCTTCACTCTTCTTGGTAAGGATGGCTTTGGCTATTCTAGGCCTCTTATTTTTTCCAAATGAATTTCACGATTGCTTTTTCTAGTTCTAACAGTTAGCAAATACTGACAAAGAACATGAAATAATACTTTGAATCAGTGGGCTTTTCTTCCTTACTCTGATCAACAATTTGATAAGTGGGCGAGGTAATACTCATTTCCTCTTACATTGCCTCAACTTGTTTCTCCATTTTTGGCATTATTCTTAAATAATGCCACTCATTCTCTCATTCACCTTTTCAGCTAGTGTGTACTGATGCTACCATGTGTTTGTTACGGTGCTCCACTTCAAGGATACAGAAATGAGGAAGGCAGATGGACTCTGTTCCTCTGGACTTACTGTTTTTTTGTGTTTTTTGGGGGGAATAAGAATGACAAGTATATAGTTCAGCTCTTTAGTATGAGGGTGGCACAGTGATAGGATCACCATATGCTGTGTGAGCAATTAATAAAAGTTGGGGAGTTGGGAAAAGATTGTTTTGTTTCTTCAGCTTTCTGGTGCTGGGGATCACCAGAATTCAGCTTTCTGGTGCTGGGCCTCATACATACCAGGCACTCACCCTACCATAAAAGCCTCATCTCCAGCTCTGGGAAAAGTTTCCTCTTTACATATCCAAATTACTTGATCCTCAGCAAACTTCTGATTAATTTGTCACTTTTGTCTATACTGGTAGGACATTTTTTACTTTATTGGTTTCTTATCATTTGGTTGCTATAATAATCACCACAGACTTATTGGCTTAAATGACAGAAATGTATTCTATTTATGGAGGCAATAAGTTCAAAGGTGGATTCATTGGGTTGAAAGTTGTACTTCCTGGCATTCCTTGGTCCACTGACCCTTCCATCTGCAAAGTCAGTAGCACCCTTGTATCACTTTCTCCTCTTTTGTGGTACATTCCCTCTGGCCTCCTTTATATATAGACACTTATGATTACATTGGGTTCATCTGATAAAGCAAGATAATCTCCCTACTTCAAGATCCTTAATTTTATTACATATGCAACATTCCTTTGACCAAACAAGAACATTCACAGTTTCCAGAGATCAGAATACAAATATTTGGGGAATCTGTTGTTCAGCCTACACAAAAGGCTCCTCAAAAATTAGTATTCATAAATAATTGAGTGTGTAATCCAAGAGAGTTCTTGTACATTATACAAACAGGCATTTTATATCCATTTTAAAAAGAAGTCCATTTATTTTTATTTTTCTCAAAAGTTGCATTTTAATACATGTTATCAAACATAACAGAAAAAAACAAATTTTCAGAAGCTGTACACACTATTCACTGAAAACATTTGTTGAGGCAAATAGAAAAAATATTGTTACAATCATAATTTTTCTAACTTTGCACAAAATTATAAGCAGATTACATTCTTCATATTAAACATCT